>JARSSU010031163.1:0-14367 GCA_029619165.1 Eurosta solidaginis
TGTATGTATGTTTATACTACGGCGTTAACTAGCGACCAAGTGTGCTTTGCGCTTTTCCATAGTTCCATCAGCATTGAACTTTGTTGTAAAAACCCATTTACAGCCGATGATGTTTTTTTCATGCAGACGATCACTAGCTCCCAGGTTTGATTTCTAATAAGTGTGTTGATTTCTGTATTCATCGCTGCCCGCCACTCATTTGCATTATCTGACTGCAAAGCATCAGTTACCGATATGGGTATACTCGCAAAATGCTGCTTAACAACTCAGTTGGCTTCTCGATTTTATACTTTTTACTCGGTCTTCCAGGCTTTCCCGTTCACATTAACTGCGGTTTACCTCTTCTTCGCTTACCAGCAACAACTTCCACCGTTTCGTCAGAAGAGTGTTCGAGCTCTCCGCCTTCGCCATCAGTTGTACCAAACCAATTGCCACCTGTATTTGCATTGCTTGCGTTTGGTTCGTTGCCATTAGCATCTGCTGTGGCATCATTCGCTGCTTTATTGCCTACAGCCGCGCTTTTCTGTTGGTTCTCTCTTCTAAAATCATTGTTTGTGTATACTCGCTGCTTCCACATGTGTTAGGGATTTCGTATGAATAAAATTTGCATTCATATTCGCGTGACTGCTCTTCAGCATGAAGGTCTCCAAAAGAATCTTCAAAGAAAATAACGTCACGCCAAATTTCTATAGTTTTTTTTTGTGTTTTATTGTACAACCTGTAGCCCTTTACATTATCAGCGTACCCAACAAATATTAATTTGCTTCCTTTTAGCTCAAAATTTTATTTACTGCGCTGCTTACCTAAAGCAACAGCTTCGCAGCCAAACGTCTTAAAATATGTAACGGACGGTTTCCTACCAAACCAACGCTAAAAACGGTGTTTGATTTTTTAGTACTTTGGTACAGGAATGATTTCCTATATACGTAGCAGTACTTGCTGCCTCATACTATACACTTTGTGCAAGATGCATCGCGCCATCTCTACGAGAGTTCTGTTTGCTCTCTCTGCTATTCCATTTTGCTGTGGGGTATAGCATACAGTGCTTTGGTGTACAATTCCATTACGCTTGAAAAACTTTTTGAAATCAGAATTTACATATTTCAGTCCATTATCGGTCCTCAGACATTTTAATTTCTTACCCGTTGCTTCTCTACTCGTGTCATAAAATCTACGAAAGCTGAAAACGCTTGTGATTTTTGCCGTAAAATTTAGTTTCTGTATATCTCGAATAATCATCGATAAAAGTGATGAAGTATTTGAAGCCACCTTGAGAGAAAATCCGCATTGGACCACAAATGTCACTATGCACGACTTCAAGACCTGATTTACTATGTACACTACTATAGTGCCTAAAAGGTTTGGTACTAATTTTACAAACCGCAGAAGTCATACAATTAAAGTTATTTGCTTTTTGTATGCTCAATCCCCGCACCATGTTATGATTTACTAATATGCACAAATCTCCGACGTTCAAGTGTCCGTACCTGCGATGCCATAAATTTATATCGTTGTTGTTTTCTACACTTGTACTCAAAAGTTTGTTACTCTCTTTTAAGGGAAAATTCGCATAAAATATTCCATCAACCATTTTAGCAGAGAAAAGAAAGAACTGTACCGTATGACCATTGCTAATTATTTTAATCACTGATAAAAAATTAGAATGCAAACTCGGCACATACAACACATCACACAGAGTGATATTACAGTTATGTGATTTAATAATCACATTACCAATGCCAACTTCGTTTACACCTTCGCCCGATGCCAGAACCACCTTCTGTGTACATCTCGTCATCAAAGACGAGATCACGCTATCTAGTATCCATGTATTCTGATCTAAGAAATACCGATCTGAAAGGCTTAGCAATGCTGGTGTGCTTTTTCCTCTTGATTTGTAGTCCGCCCGAATGTGGCCTCTCTTACCACATGCATAACACCTCAGATTTCTCTTCGCTGATCTATCTCTTTTTTCGCTTTGGACCGACTTAAAATTATGTTTTCCGCCATGTTCGACCTGCTTTGCCTTCGCTGCAAATCTTTCGCCGTTTATTTCTTTTCCACTCCTTGCGGCGCTGTTCTTCCTCAAGTATTTTCACTTTCAAATGTTCTAGCTTTGGTAGCGTATCTCTGCTTTCCATGGCAACAATAAAACTGTCCATATCATCCGGCAGATTACAGAGAATAAGAATGGTGAGCAAATCTTCTGGCACCTCTACTCCAATGTCTTTTAAATCATCCGCTAGAGTGCAAAAGTTATTTATTTGGTCGGAACATTTTTCACCATGTTTAAATCGATATCGCATTAGTTTTTTGAATATATTTACTTTACGCGAAGGCCCACTTGCCTTGTATAGGTCCCTCAATTTCAACCAAGCACCCTTTGCTGTTGCGCAATTTTTGATGTGGATAAGTTCCGATGCTTTGACACACAAAGTTATCATCGCCAACGCTTTTTGGTCACTTTTTAACCATGCCGCCTTAACTTCAGCCGATGCTGTTGAAGGGCATGTCTTATCCACAGATTCCCAATAATCCTGCGTTATTAGCAGACTTTTCATGCTAACACACCACGACGCGTAATTATCGCCATTTAATTTTTCGATTTGCGCGAATGCACTACTCATTTTTAATACCGATTTTGAGACAAGCGATTTAAATAAAAAATGTTTAACAATTTACCGTAGTCGTTTAAATATGTAAAGAAAAATTCGAGAAAAATAAGAACACGAAAATTTCGGACTAATATTAGGATAACAAATAGTTTTATTTAAATGTATTTCAAACAAGTGTTAAGTAAAATAATAACAAATGTAGTGGAAATTAATTTGGATATTTCGGAATATTTAAAGAAATAATTTTGGAATATTACTTACCTCGTGTGGACGTATGTTGGCAGGATGCTTTCACTTAGACGGCTTGATCAAAGAGAGGCAGCGCGCTTGGCAGGAAAATCTATGAGCCCACTATAGAGCAACTTTCGTTGAGTTTCCCCGCCGAAAGTTGCTATACAGTCGGTCCATAGCAGTAAAATAAAAAAGTTTAAAGTATATGTGCATAACCAATTGTAGCTTATACATGTGAACGCGTGTGCGTATTTGTGAACACACATTTATGAATATGTTGGTTAATTGAGTAAATTGCTACGAGGGAGGGCAGATATATTTAGGCCTGTAGCCTAAACAGTCGGAAACCCGTCGCATGGGTGCATTCTACTCCAAGCATAAAACATTCACCTTTGCCTAGGGTACAGATTGTGCCCTCAACAAAGGGCTCATCCCGAGGTGGGAAATAATACTGAATCCATGTATTTCGACACTGTCATTTAGAGTAAAATGAACCCATCGAGGTATGCGGATATCGTTGATTTTTCCGTATTCTTGCATAAATGCTGCCCAACGATCTAGAGTAGTTTGTGATACTTCTTCGTCCAAACCCGTGCCTTCCAACCAAATATTTTGCATTATAATCTTTTCTGCAATTATCACTGGTGTCAGCCAGCCGAGAGGATCGAAAAGCTTTGCAATCGCAGAAAGTATAGCCCTTTTTGTGATGGCATCGCTGTTTTCAAAAGGTTTAGCATTAAAATAGAAAAGGCGGAATACCCGTTCTACTTAATAAAAAAAAATGAATGTAAGGCGCGATAACCTCCGAAGAGATCTAAGGCCGAGCTTCTCTTCCAATTTGCGTCGTGCTCCTCTTGATTTTCCCTACAAATTGGCCGGACGGGACCTACATGTTTTATGCCGACTCCGAACAGCATCTGCAAGGCAGATGCGTTTTCACTGAGAGCTTTTCATGGCAGAAATACACCCGGAGCGCTTGCCAAACATTGCCGAGGGGCGACCCCGCTTAGAAAAATGTTCTTCTAATTGAAAAAACTTATTTCTAAAATTTTGATGTTGCTTTGCCCGGGGTGCGAACCCAGGGCATACGGTGTGGCAGGCGGAGCACGCTACCATCACACCACGGTGGCCGCCGTTCTACTTAATACCTAGAGCTTTAACCATACTAGTATATTCAAACTCTAGAAAATCCTCTGTTAATAAATGCTGCTTCGGTATACCCTGCAGAATTTTCTTACAGTTTGACGTCCACTTCCGTAATGGAAAACCTGCCGATTGTAGTGCTTCTGTTATTTTATCCCTGGCCTTAAGCGGAGTTTCGATGTTGTGTCCCCTGCGGGTTCGTCATCAACGTACATGCAGTTTCGGAGAATATCCGCAGCCCTTGGATGTGAGGTCTCCACGTCATCAGCTAGTTGGTGTAGTGTCCGAATCGCAAGGTAGGGAGCGCAATTCACTCCAAATGTTACTGTTTTCATTCGCTGAAATTTTGTTTGATTTTTGTTTAGGCCACCAGCCTAAATATTGCGGACCAACCTAACGCGCGCACCAATTTATCTTCTTTATTACCGGTAACGGCTAACACCTGCCGAGCGTTAATTTCGAAGGGGAATAACTCGACGAAAGTTAGCTATCGGCAGGTGCCGCGGACTTTTTCGCTATTTATTTCTTTTTTCTATTTTGAAACGTTCACGAGCCAGCTAGCCCCAGTTCAGTAACCTAAAACCAACCATCTTTTCTCATTTTCATTATAACTCCATACTCTGATATTCATATTTGGCATTGTTTTTTAAACTTTTAATTGTGTTTTAAACTTTGCATTCGCCATTTGGTAATTTGGCATTAATTATTCTATTTATGAAACCCAGCGATCAATTGTTATTGTATACAGTGAATAAACTTATTATTACTAGTTACTTATTTCTGTCTATTTTCTTTTTATTTGCGTGCGATCGCGCCCCACGACCCGGGTGCCTCATTCCCCTCACAAGCAATTTTCATTAACCCATATTTGGCGGTAAATTTTTTCTATGTCGCTGTTAAATTCGTATTTGATCAGCCGCCAACGTAGTATAAGGATTGTTAGGTCGGATTGGAGTATTGGACCTGCGTATAGGGCATCATTTAAACTTTTTCCGTTTGTGGTAGGATATGATGCGTTAAATACGACTCTGACTTTTTTCGTCGTACTTCGCTCCTTTATAACAGCATGGTGAGGTAGGAAGAAACAGTCATTTGCGTCTGGCGAAATATTGTCTATTTGTCTCATGTGCCCTAAGGTTTCATACTCGGATACAACTCTATTGTATTCGGTTTGGAGGACAAACTTCTCAATGAGGGGCCTAAGTTAACCTCTTTCCTAAAGGGTAAGAAGACTACGTATTTGCCATCGTTGGTCCGAACTGTTGTGGATTTGTATAGCTCCTCGCAGTAAGTGTGATCGTTATTGATGCTACTCTTCTTTGGAATTTCCTCTATCTCCCAAAAGGCCGCCATTTGTTTATCTAAAGTGACCTCGTTGAAATATGCAACTAGAGTTTTGTTGGTATCAACCGCCTCTGTCCGCCTGTCAGAATCCATCCGAACACGGTTTCCTGTGCTATTAAAGTTTTTAGCACATCTGTCCTTAGGCCGCCTAATATAATTTGGGGGTATATGTCCCCGCCCAGAACTAAATCCACTGGCTCATTGACAAAGGATCTTTTGTCAGCCAGTACTTAGTCAGGGAATGCTTGCCTAGTCATTGCATCTATATGGCAAGTTGAAAGATTCCCTGTTAGTTGTGGTAAAACCAGCAAGATCGAATTGATCTTGATTAATGGGTCTATTGGTGACCGCAGTTGAATATTGCACGTTTCTTTCACTTGTGCAGAAATTGTGTTATTGGTCTCCGAAAATTGGGCATGCATACGTTTAGTTGGCAGATTTATTCTGCGCTTGAGTTTCTCGGTTATGAATGAGCATTCATATCCCGAGTCTATTAGGGCTCTCGCCGAATAGTCAACATCATGTAAATGAATATTCACCTGTGCTGTCCCTATAAGTACTCCTTTACTTGTATTTGCGAAACATGAGTTCACATTATTAACCGAACTGTTTGCTTTTTCAGCATTGCAACGGGCTTGAGCATCTCGCGTTAAGCGCAGAAATTTTTCGCATTTTGCGATTCGAAGCGCAGAACTTTTGCACATCTTGCACGTAGGTTTGGCCACACTAGCCTGATACGATCCCAGTCTTTTTGACGATGTATCTGCAGAGGAACGAGAACCTTGTGGCTTAGAGGGTTTTGAAACTGTATCTCCTTTTATATCTATGACAGTTTCCAACGTTTGGAATCTGCTGGATAAGAATTTATCAATTTCTGCCCATTTTGAAATCTCTGTTTTTTTTTCTATGGTTTGTTCCCATAGATCCAGTGTAGTTTCTGGCAGTTTTATGGAGCTCAAATACGTTAGAATTGCATACCAGTTTGATATGTCAATCTTGTGACATTTAAGCGCTGAGATGTAATTGTTTATTTCTCGCTGCAGTTTCTTAATGGAGCTACCGCATTCACTCTCAACTGCTTTTAAACTAAAAAGAATTTTAATTGGGCATTGATCAAGATACGTTTGTTTTCGTATCGGTCACATAAATTTTTCCACGCTGTTTCGAAACCGTCTGTCGTTAAGGAACACCGTTCCACTTTTTCTTTGGACTCCCCTTGGCTTTTTTGCTTTAAATAGTATAGTTTTGTACTGCATGGAGTTTATTATTATTAATATATATGGCAGTGAACATGTCCCTAAAAGACGGCCACGAAATATAATCTCCTTTCAAAACATCCGTATCACACACTTGCAGGCTCACATGATATTCCATATTATCTGAAACTTCTACTTTCTTCTCTTTCTTTCCATAATCTTCCAAAACTCAGCTATTGCCGGCTGACACTTTAGGAAGCTGAAATAGCATGTTTAATGCTTCTTTTTAATAGCCGATAGGTCCTTTGACCCAAGCTCTGTTGAAACTACGAGCTGTTCGTATGTCATCTTCGTAGTTTCCAACAGAGTTTTTAACTCATCCCTTTGGTATATTAGGAGTTTTTACTGTGTTGTGAAGGTGAAAGTCATTTTCATACTCCGTCACTGCATCTGTTTGACGTGTATACGTCAAATTTACCAATAAGAAAGAAGAAGAAGAATAGTGAATATTTTAATTGTGTAAGCCGATAAGTTATGGCTAAAGTGGAAAAAAGGACTGTATTGAAGCTTGTGTGCTAAGTGGGAGAAGTTAAATTTCCGCAAAAAAAGACTGGTAAAATGAGTCAAAAACTTATTTTTGTATTGCCGAAAAAGTGGATATATTATATCCCAACATGAAAAATTTAAGCCAACTGGCCACCCAAACAGAAACAGAATATGTGTTTTGTAGTCAACGTACTTTATACCACAACAACAACAACAAAAATGCAATTGCAGTGTATCAAATGGAACTGAGCAAAAGTGATTTTGAATTTGGTAAATGATATGTTTTATTGTGTGGAATACAAATTTCCTATAAAATTAAATATTCCACGTTAATATATTTTAACGCTAATTTCCAGTCAATTTAACTTGAAAAAGATTTAGTGATGTGACAGTGAACTTTGAGTTGAAATTGAAATTTGTGGTTATGTTAACCGGTACAGTGCAGTGTTGTAATCAGGCCCGACGATAGGGAGGGGAAATGGGGGGATTCCCCCCGAGCCCGGTGTCTCTGAGGGGGCCCGCGATTTAGAGGTACTAAGACATTTTTTTTAATTCAGGAGATTCTTTAGTTGTTGTTTAGTTGAAGTGTGAAAAATAGTTTGAAAAGTCCCTTTCCTTAAAATTTAAGAATAAATACACATTTCATTTGGCAGCTGGCTCAAAACGCTGTTAATAAAACACAATTTCTATTACTCAACTGACGCAAACATGTTTTCAACGTATCACTGCTCAGTTGAAGAAATTTTATATAGAATTTTGGACACTATTTGATTTTTGGGTGAAATTTTGGGTGGGTCTTTAAACTCATAAGCCATTATGATCCCATACTTAGAGATCATTTGGATAAAGTTAGGATTTCACAACAGCAGCACAAACGTTTACAAGTTCACTATCTTTCCCCAGACATTCAGAACATGTTTATAGAAATTTGTGCAAAATACGTGAGGGAAACTATATTAGATCAACGCAAGAAAGCCTAGTATTTTGCTATTATCGTATATACTACGCCTGATTCTAGTCACGTTGAACAGACTACGTTCATTTTGCGCTACCTCCATTTCAATTCGAAAGCAACAAATTTTACAATTCAAGAACGGTTTTTGGCTTTCGTGGATTGTAACCAAAAAACTGGTCAAGAAATCGCTGATTTAATTTGGCATACTATAGGTAAACATGAAATCCCATTAAAAGATTGTCGTGCACAAGGGTACGATAACAGCGGAGCACAACGTAACGTTCTCGGCAAAAACTCGAATGCTGTTTACTCGCTCTGTGCAACCCACAGTCTCAATTTATGTAGTGTTGATGCTGCATAATGTTGTACGGCTGCAATAACTTTCATTCAAAAAAAAATGTACCGAGCTCTCTTCACAGTCTTTCAGACACTAGGTGTTCGACTAGAACTGAGGCCATCACACCATTCGCAAACCATGTTCCAGGATTAACACAAACACTAAACGGATCACTTAAGCTAAATTTAATTGCACAAGCATACGGAGATATTACCGGCATTCTCAAGTACATCAACAAGTTCGAATGTATCTTGCTGTCCTCAATTTGGTTCAAAATACTGACTTACATTGATGAAAGAAACGTCGTACTCCAAGCTAGAGACGCCACCATAGATGTTGAAATCCGACATCTAGATGCTTATTAGCTGATTTGAAGTTGATCAGGAACCAATGGGAAACAATTTTAAACGAATGCAAAACAGTTGCTATTCAATTGACATCTCGCCAAAGTTTCCGGACAGTCGAAAGAGAAAACCCAAAAGGCGTTTGAAGATGATGGAAATGAGATGATTAAAGATAGTCCAGAGTCTGATTTTAAAAACAATACATTCCTGGTGATCGTTGATTCGGTAATCACTGGCATTACTGAACAATTTGCAGCTATGAGAAATTTAAACGAAAAGTTTTCTTTTTTGTGGCAATTTGAAGACGTGGATGAAACTACGGTTCGAGCGAGCGTAACAAAATTTGTCGAAAAATACAAGTTGGACGTTTCTCAAAGCTTAAAATGCAAATAATTCACTTCAAACACATTTACGAAGCAAATTTTGATAAAGGTCTGTCACCATTGGAATTGCTAAATGCCATCTATGTTCCAAATCTGTAAACAATTTTCTCCAAAATTTATGTTGCTTTACGTATCTGTTGCACTATACTTGTCACTGTAATAATGTAGCTAAAGCTAGAAGGTTCTTTCAGTGTCCTTGCAAGAATCAAAAACTTTCATAGATCGTGTTCATCTCAAGAGCGAGTTTCAGGACTTGCCACGCTTTGTGTTGAATCCGTTTTGGCAAGACAGTTAAATTATGATATTATTATAAAAAATTTTGCAGCGAAAAAAACCAGAAAAGCCACTGTCTGATATCCTATATATATCTATATCGAATAATTAAAATTTATAATCATCATTATATTTATCAGAAATATACTAAAACTAACTAGAAAAGATTATTTGAGATAATATGTGGCTGTTAAAAGATAATTTTATTTCTACGTTACAATAAAATAGTATAAATAATAAATATTCTGTGTTAATTTTATTTTCAGCTCTTAGTCCAAAAAACATTTAGTTGATGTGGCAAACATTTTTTTTTGATATAATCCACCAATAATGATTCATGATTAGACGTCATTAATTCAAATTAATCAAATGTATTAGTGGATTTTTTATAGGGGGCCGGTAAATTGTTTAGTCCCGGGCATTGTGGATAAGTACAAGTGTGTTGACTTCCTTGTGACAGGCACTCGCTTAAGTTAGCATAACGGGAAAATCTGGGTTGCCAATATTGATTCGATAGAAAACGGTCAATTAGGGTCCTGTGCAGTGACGTAAAAGATTGAAACAGGGTTTATGTAGTCACAAAAGTGTTGCTCCTGTTACACAGCACTTTAATTTTTTCATTGCGAAATTGTTAAGTTGAGAGTTATTGATTTTCTCTGAAAAGTTAATTCATTACACCTCTAACTGTAAAAAGCATAGAAAACGTAGAATTTTTCAAATTATTGTGAAAAACTTTTTAAAACACAACAACAAGGTATATCGGTAAAATATTTTCTGTGATTTCTGCATTTCTGTACCCAAGTTCATTATATTTGTGTAATACAATTATCTGGTAACAGTATTTTTAAATAAAAAAAACAACAATGTTACACGTGTGGCGCTTTATATTTTGTTAAGTTTTTCTAGACTTTTTTGATTCTAATTTAAATAAATTTTGCTGTGTCCTTATGTTTCCGCATGGTTCGAGGCTAAAATTCTTCTATTATTTATATTTGCGCGGAAATATATGCAACTATTTCAATGTAAATACTTCAAAGTTTTATTAAACTATCAAGTGCAACTCAGCTTAAAGTACTCGTACGTACCAAAAATGCAACTCTAGACCTGAGATTTGCATCAGGTTAGCGAGGCTGTTTGTAATTTGATGTTTATCGCTTAGTTGACATACTTGGTATTGTACACTATGGTCCCGGGCCCGTATTTTCTCTCTACGGCCCTGGTTGTACTACCTTGAGCTGTGTCCGGACAATCTTACCGCTGCACAGTATTCCGTGTAGAACATGCTAGCTGGACAAAAAAAAAGTTCTTATTCCAAGAAAAGTGTACTGAGAAATGAAAGAAAACAAACAAAATAACGGGATTTTTGCTTTTTTTTTGATATTTTTCCCCATATATATTGAGTAATTGAAGTAAGAAGGCAGGAGTGGCCGTAAAATGCATTGGTTAATTTGCAAAATTCTTGTTGAATATTAAGCTTCATATTTCCTTTAAGTGAACACTTTTATATAATTTTTTTGATGGATTCTAAGCTCGAAGGTGAGTAAAATTTTTTAATAGTAATTCTTTCGCAATTAGAGTATTTTCAATATATTAACATTCCGTTATTAACCCGAATCACCCTCAGATTGCCATATGGCAACGCGCAATAGTCTTGCAATGAAACGTTCACAAATTTCCAAAGAATGCAGATACCGTTAACTTTTTTGCGCGTGGTGTAACGCAATTGATCGCGCTTTAAGCAGCATTCATTTCCTCATCAGTGTAAATTAGTTTTGTGATAGTGAGCGCACTTCAAGATTGATAAAAAATTTCTATTGGAAAAAAAACGGGAGACAAAAAAGTAAGTAGATCTATTACATCTATAAAAAACGCGATTAAGCTATTAAATTTGTGGTTTTGTGTAGTGTTTGAAGCGCAAAACAACTTCTAATTAATTGGTTATAAAAAAAATGTATTTCAATGTGTTTTTTCGTGTGTTTCAGTGGCTGTGTCCATATGGCAACGCTAGGTAGGCTAGACCACTGGTTTAGATTTCAATGTCTTTGCTGCGTTTTATTGCTTTTGTTGTTAATTGGGGGTCTCCTAAAGGCCTAGATTGGTTTATTATGTATGCATACAATATTTTATGCTTTTTTTTATTCTAACCTTTTTGAATAAAACTTTCGTTGCAAGAAGCACTGGATTTTTTGGAAGAATTGTTCTCGGATGAGGGGAACGAATTTCCAAAAAATATCCAGGCACTTTACATCGAGCCACCTGAGCAGGATGGCAACATAAGTGGTGAAGATGATGGTGACGTTTGAAAGTGGAACTCCAGATAATGTTTTCCCAGCTCAACTAAGGACCGGATGTGAAATCGTGTTTGAAAGTGGCATGCGAATCAACACGTACGACTGCAACCAAAGCGATATTGATGACTCTGCACCTGACGATAGCTTCAATGATTGTTTACCAAGCACTTCAAAGGAAATTCGTTGCGAGATCTCATCAAAACCTGAAATTTCACTTCCACCAAGTAACAAAGGCAGTGAATACACTTGGAAACCCAATAATTAATTGGCAGTGCTTCCTATCTTTCCTGAACCAAATTTCAAAGACTGTCGAGAACTTAGACAACATGAAATATTTGAGAAGTTTTTTAGCGGTGACTTGCTTGAACATATATGCAAATGTTCGAATTTGTACGCTACGCACAATCAGAAACGATACGAACCACTTACTGTAGGAGGTAATGAAGTTGTACTATCCATTACGATTAACACAAGTAACCAAAATTTTTTCAGAATTACGTGTGTTCATGAGAATTTTGATAGTAACTGGCTACAATTCTACCGGATCCTTTCGAGACATGTGGAGCTGCGAAGACGACCTTCAAAACACAATGGTCGTCAATGCTATGCGAAGAAACCGCTTCGAGGGAAATTAATTACATGCTACACTTCGAGTCATCAGTATGCGAAGTGGCAGCAAGTTCCGGCAGATTCGATACTCTTTGGAAACTACGCCCATTGAGTGACCATATAAAGACCAAAATGATTGAAAATTTTCATCCAGAACCAAATCTCTCATATGACGAAAGCATGATTGCATTCTCATTTTACTTTGACAATCTTTTTACCTGGAATACCGTTGCTGATTAACTTGAAAAATAAAAGCTACCAAGTTTCAGGCACTATTCGCGAAAACCGAATCCCAAAAAATTGTCCTATTCCACATAAAAAAAATTGCGGAAATGCAAAAGAGGGAATTTCGAGGCCACGGAATCAAAGAGGAAGGAATTCATCGCACAATATGGGTGGATAACTCGGTGGTCTGCGTCGCTTCGACGTGCTTTGGCTCTGAACCACTATGCAAAGCATCTCGACACTCTTTGGAAACTGCGCCCATTGACTGACCATATAAAGGCCAAAATGATTGAAAATTTTTCATCCAGAACCAAATCTCTCATATGACGAAAGCATGATTGCATATTTTGGATGCCATGGATGTAAACAATTTATAAAAGGAAAGCCAATACTTTTGAGTACAAGGCTTGGTCTCTTTGCTCTCCTAGTGGATACATGATCAATTTTGAAATATACCTAGGCAAAAATCCGAGGATGAATCTTAAATATGAAGGTAGATTTGGCATTTGCGCAGCTCCACTTTTGTGTATGATTGAGGATTTTTCGGAAGAAGTGTAAAACTTCCGTTCTCATTTTACTTTGACATCTTTTTACCTGGAATACCGTTGCTGATTAACTTGAAAAATAAAAGCTACCAAGTTTCAGGCACTATTCGCGAAAACGGAATCCCAAAAAATTGTCCTATTCCACATAAAAAAATTGCGGAAATGCAAAAGAGGGAATTTCGAGGCCACGGAAATCAAAGAGGAAGGAATTCATCTGACAAAATGGGTGGATAACTTGGTGGGTCTGCCTCGCTTCGACGTGCTTTGGCTCTGAACCACTATCCAAAGCATCTCGCTACAGTAGCAAATTGCGTAGAAAACTCCTGTTCCACGTCCATGCGTTGTAATCCAGTACAACAAATTTATGATGGGGTGTTGATCGATTTGACCAAAATATTTCAGGCCAACGCATCTCTTTTGAGAAAAACGGTGGCACTGCATTTTTACTTGGGTTATGGATGCGAGCATTCAGACAGTTGGCTTCTTTATAGATCCTCTAATGAAAATGTGTCACTTAAGACTTCAGGAGATAACATCCATTTACTACTGTCAAGCACTACAGCGTCCAACCGAAAATTTTTCAAAAATGTTGAACTAAACGTACGGAATCCTTAGCGAACGCTCTACGCTATGACAGAACTGATCATCTTGTAATTCCAATCAAAAATAAGAGGCGATGTGCTGGAGACGTATGTAGGTCCATCGTGCGAACATCCTGCAAAAATGCGATGTCGGACTTTGCTTGCCTTGCTTCGAATCATATCATACAATAACTTGAAACCCAATTTTTACAATATAGTTTTCTATTTTTTTCAATGAAATGTTCTTAAATGATTCACAATATTTTGTTTTTTCAATCAATAAACGCCCACGAAAATAATTAATTGAATTTTAAAAAGGGTTCGGAATAGATTTATACAACGTATAAGATAGCTGAAACCAGAAGTGTCATACCTACCTATTGAGGACTTAGCTATGCGCTGTCCAAGACACAATCTATACAAGGCACGGGCGATACCATGTCTTGGTGAGCAATTTGGATTATTGCGGGCTAGGGATGTGGGCTATGACAAAGAAGGGTTGGAGAAGGGACGTGTGAATTGTGGCATGGAGGTTCACTCAGAGGAAATAGTATCACCCAAAAAGTTAAGACGCAGAGGTAAAGGGTGTTTAGTGTGTGTTGGGGGGGGAGAGGGAAGACAGAGAGAGATAGGGAGAGTCAAAGTATTTTTTCTCGTCATATTTGTAGACAGGCTGCTTCCACAAGCGAGTCACTTTCGGTGCATATCAGCTTTAATCGACAATCATTTCTTTGCGTTTATTACGTACC
>JARSSU010031164.1:0-40363 GCA_029619165.1 Eurosta solidaginis
CAATTCATTAACACAGTCGTAGAAGAATCGCAAGATGTGCACTATCCGGTGGAGTTTCTTAACTCCTTAGAGACAACGAATTCCTCATCGTCGATTGATCCTTAAAAGAGGGTCCATAATAATTGTGCTTCGCAATTTGGTTCCTGCGTGCTTATATAATGGCACAAGGCTTAATTAGGTTGGCTTTCTATGTGGAGGCTTTATATATATTTAAGTACTTCTTCAAGCTTTTTACTTCATATCACTTAGGGATTAAGAGTCACACAACCTAGATGGGAGAGACTCTGCCTTGCCAGAGCGACGGCCTTGCAGATGCCGTTTCGAGGATCATATTTTATTCCTATTCTAAATCGCGACTGTTTTTGTTTTTTTTTTTTTCGGAGGTAATCTTTTCCTCGCAAACACGCTCGAGAAATCCAAAACATTTCCGAGAGTGACATTGTTTGAAAAAATGTTTTCATCGGGCTCATAACAATTTCAGAATCACTTCGTGTTTTATTTAGGTGAATAATCTAAGCATTTCCATTATTCGAATAGTGAAATTCGATTAACTAACTTACAAAAATCTTAGATCGAATAATTGAATACTCGTTTAATTGAACTATTCGAATAGCTTTAAAAGTTATGGTGTGACAACTTCGATAAAATGACGACCCATTCCATTCTTTTGGTTGTTGTCGAAATTCGCCCCATAAAAACTTTGTGCATCACCGCCTATGTACTTAATTTCAAACTTTGAAGTTGACATCGATTTTCGTAGAGGTATTAAGGCCAACTTTTCAGTACTTAGTTAAACTAAGCTAAACTAAGTTCGCTTAACCTCTAGTCAAATTTAAACTACAGTTAAACGACTAAGCAGTAGAGCTTACGATTCTCGAACATGTTCGAGAAGAGATTTCTCGCGAGTCTCGCTCCTCCTCGCGAGATTCTCAAAAATCTTAGATCGAATAATTGAATACTCGTTTAATTGAACTATTCGAATAGCTTTAAAAGGTTTATGGTGCTACAATTGACATTAAACTGTTTTTATGTAGAGCAATACGATTTCTTCTGGAGCACAAGCGAAAATGTCTGCAAACCCCAATAAAAACCAGAATCTGTAGATATTGACAACGCAGCGACTGAATTGGAAGTCGAGAAGATCGCGAGTATTACAGAAATTCGAGAATTCGCGAGCCTTACAAGTAATTCGAGATTCGAAAATCTCGCGGGAAGCGTTTTCTTGATGTCTCGTTTAAAAATAAATATTGCGAACAAAATTATATGTATATAAATATGTTTTTTTGATTAAATGTCATTGAAGCAATATAATCAACAAAAAATCACAAGTAAAAACTAAGTGTATAACTGCTGTCCTACATCGCGATTAAGTAAGAATGTCGAGAAGCTCGCGAGTTTACGAGTATTTCGAGATACGAGAATCTCCGAGAAGTTTCAATTATTGATTTCTCGGGTCTCGAAAATTCCGCTTGTGTTCGAGAAGAAATTCGTAAGCTCTACTAGCAGTTTTGTGGTCACAGTTTACGGCCGTCTTTGGGGTTGGAGTTTGTATATAGATAATTTATACTAGATAATTTATGCTAGTGTAAGGCAGATGCCGTTTTTGTTGCTATTCCTTTATATACCATTAGGGGCATACTATTCCATATGTTTTTAATCCTAATTGTGTGGAATATTATGCGCGCTATCCGAAAGCTAGTACATTGGGTTAATAGCATGCTTTTATAAGCAACACCTCAGGTGTCACTATTATACCATATTAATATCTGTATTTAATTAGCGAGACAAACTAATAATGCTTTATACAATTGTTTTGTTAATTGATGTTAGAAAAAGCAAAAACAATTGGTTATAAGCAATATGAGCATGTCTCGCATATTAAAACAGATAATTTTGTAGATACAGCAAGCTGGTTTTGTTACCCCAGCCTTATAGAATATATATCTAATTTCGGAGTTGATATCCAAAACATTATCTAATTGTTCTTAAACCAGATATCTCTCGAGTTGATATCCAATTTCCTTCCGTAATCTTTACTCACCTTTGCGAAATTTTGTAAAATTTATAGTTCAAATTATTTTCAATCTTTGAGAAATTTACAGTTCTCAATGAATATCCAACACATTTCTCCAGTTGATATTGACATTGAGGCTGAGTTGAAAAAAGATCGCTAATCGTACCACTAAAACCAACAACTGTCTACTGTGGAGAAATAAGCACTTGTTGATAGCAGTAATTAAAAATAATTATACATGTTTTATATTATTATCGCAAAATACTGTATATTGAATCTAAATTTGAGTCTAATTACAGAACCATAAGTTTGAAAGCATCTTCTTTTCATTATAAATATTCCATTTTTTGGTGAGAACACTATAAACCCCGCTTGAGCCACTGTTTTCAAACAACTTTTGAGATTTTAGAAGTATGCCTAGTTATCACATGAGCTCTATTGTAACTGAACCAATTTGCTTGTTGGCTATATTTCCACGCCATTGTGGACCGAATGCAATAACTGATAAGTTAACTAGAGCTTAACACTGACAGATGGGCAGCTTAAGCTCAGTCTTAAACTTCAGTTTAAATAAATAAATAAATCAAGGCGTGATAACCTCCGAAGAGATTTAAGACCGAGCTTCTCTTCCAATTTGCATCGTGCTCTTTTTAGGTTCCCTACAAATTGGCGGGACGGGACTACTTGTTTATGCCGACTGCGAACGGCAATCTGTCAAAGCAGTAATTTCTCTGAGAGTTTTCATGGCAGAAATACACTCGAGTAGTTTTACCAAACACTGCCGAGGGGCGACCCCGCTTAGAAAATGTTTCTTCTAATTAAAAAAAAACTTCAGTTAAATAGCTGAAAAACTGCAATAATTTTAAGCGTATTTAACTGACAAACTGAGGTCGAACTTGTACTGAAAAACCGGGCTATAATACATATGTATGTATGTATAATAAAAGTAAATCTGAATAATTTGTCAACCACTAAATTCGCTGATGTTTGATTGCTCATTCAAGCTTATAAGTTCAGGTCTGGCGTCATCACTGACGCGCGCATTCTAATGAAATGGCTATGTCTTGTAGCCGACTGCACATTAAAAAGCCCTCAACAACAATGAGCTACTTACATAATACAGTGTCACGATGCGAATGAACTACAGCGTAGACGGCGCGCGCAAGTAAGCAAGCAAAAGAGGAAAACTTTTGTACAGTGAAGGATATAAGATAAAGCAAAAACAAGTATTGCCATTTCACAAAAACTTGGTAAGATTTCGTTTACTGATGCTGCGGTTATATACAATAAATTGTTTTAGTATACATCATTATACTCAGCGTGCTTGGCACACAGAGTTTATAACTTGATTGCATAACGGTTGGTTGTATAGTATAAAGGAATCGAGATAGATATGGACATTCCACATATTAAATCATGCAGTATCGAAAAAAATTTGATTGAGCCATGTACGTCGTCTGTTCCGTTACACGATAACTTTAGTAAAAAATTTTGAGTATCTTGATGAAATTGGTATGTCGGTTCTTGGGCACTCATCTCAGATCGCTATTTAAAATGAACGATCGGACTACAACCGCCCACTTTTTGATATCGAAAATTTCGAAAAACCGAAAAAGTGGTGATATTTCATTACCAAAGACGGATAAAGCGATTAAACTTGGTAGGTGGGTTTACCTTACAAATAGAAAATTAGTAAATTTCAGGCGTGGCACGCCTTTTTTTTTTGTTTGTTGTTGGTGTTGTTTCAAATGGGTGGCTCGGCCTTTTTTCATTTAATTTGTTTAGAATATGCAAAAGTCGAACAAAAATTTACCAATCCTTGTTAAATTTGGTGGGGCATAGACTCTATGACGATACCTGTTTTTTCTGTGAAAATGAGCAAATGGGTTAAGCCACGCCCAGTTTTATACACAGTCGACCGTGTATGCGTTGGACCGTTAAACGATAACTTGAGCAAAAATCGATATATTTACTAACTCAGTTCACGTACTTATCTGAAATCACTTTGTATTGGTATAAATGGCCGAAATCCGACTAAGACCACGCCCACATTTTCGATATCGAAAGTTACGAAAAATAAAAAAAATGCCATAATTCATACCAATACGAAAAAAGGGATGAAAGATGGTAATTGGATTGGTTTATTGACGCCAAAATATAACTTTCGAAAAAACTTTGCAAAATGGGTGTGGCCACCTCCCACATTAAGTAGAAGAAAATGAGAAAGTTTGCAGGACGAAATCAAAGCACTTAGAATCTGGCGGAATACTGTTCGTGGTATTACATATATAAATAAATTAGCAGTACCCGACAGATGATGTTTGGGTCACCCTCGTCACATTTTAGTCAATATCTCGAAACGCCTTCACATATACACTAAGGCCCTCCCTACACCTAATTTATACCGTATAACCCATTCAACAAACCCTGGTCCACCCTGGCGCTAGCGTTAGCTCACTGCCCAACTCCCTAATATACTCATTTGTACCTATGTCTCTGAGTCACCTAGTGCACTTTATGGCGATATCCCGAAATGGCGTCCACCTATGAGCTATGGCCCACTCCCTTTAAAATACTCTTTAATACCTTCCAGGTTCATTATCCATGTCATAGAAACACATTCCAGGGTACCCTATAGTCATTTTCCTACATGGTGATTATACCCTTATTTTTCCTTGAAAGCTCTCAGCTGAGTATATAATGTTAGGTTACACCCGAACTTAGCCTTCCTTACTTGTTTTTTGTCTACCTCCTTCTTTTTAGCACTTTTTTATAACGTGATCTTTTAGCGAACTCCAATAAAAAGTCGCAAAACATTTGCACTCTAAGGTGCAAATGACTCAAAAAGTGTAGGGAAACAAAATGGCAAAAATATATTTGAAACTTGCTTTTATTTCGCAAAAACACTGAGCAGTTTTTCAAATTGTTAAAAGACAAAGAAACATATTTTTGCCACTTTTGAATGTTTCTCTTTTTTTGTTTGTTTTGTTGGTGCCTCGTCCTAAGTTATTTCTATGTCCTTGAGTTTTGTTTGTTGTTGTCGTAAAAAATCGAGTTTAAGCGAGTGAAAAATTCTTTAAGCATAGCGTTTTAAGTACGAAAAACTTGTTTTGGGAGCTTATGAGGGAAACAGAAAACTTACACTATGCACAAAGAAGAGTAGCTTGCAAGCGATTGGAGCCAGGTCCACGTAGGCGCTGCCTTTTACGGGTGGCCACAAGAACGCTTCAAACGCACTTTCAGTCTTAAATGATATATCTAGTTGCTCGCATTGAGTTAATGAGACTAAAAGGCTCCACCCACACCCCCAGCCCTCTTTTACGTGCATTACAGCCTGTCGAAGCCTTCTTGTCTTTCTCCTTCACGTTGATCTTCCACTACAACATACTGTCTACTCCATTTTCAGTAGAAAGCGTTAGAAGAAAGCTTTACTTTGATATGAGAACAGTCACATTGTAGATGCGAAAGTGCCAACTAAAGCTCCCAAAGCGTCAACTGTAACCTTAGAATAGTCAGTTTGTAAATAAGAATAGTCAGTTTTCAATGCGACACCCGTTTCACGGAATGAGAATAGTCAATTGTAAGTGATATAGCGTCACTTTGATATGAGATCAGTTTCTTTTAAATGAAAAAAATTAAGTTTCAAAAGCGCCAGTTGTAATTGAGAATAGTCACTATGAATGGAAATAATCTATTGTAAATGCGAAAACGTTAGTTCCATATGAGAATAGCCACCTGTAAATGCGAAAGCTTCACTTCGATATGAGAATATTCACTTTTAAAAAAGAAAAGCGTGAAGTGAAAATTCGAAAGCGCCAATTATAACTGAGAATAGTCATTTGTAAATAAGAATAGTCAATTGTAAATGCGAATATGGAAATAAGAACAGTCAGTATGAGAGTAGTCACTTGTAATACTAGAGAAGGCGACAAATGAAAATAAGAAAAACACCACAATTTCTACTTGTGGTATGGTCAGTTGTAAATGTGAATAGTCAATTTCAATGCGAAAGCGTCACCTCAATTTAAATGTATGTAGTAACGGAAATATTCTGTAAGAATGATAACAATTGATATGAGTTTCATGTGTTCCGACAGAAAATATTTGCGAGAGAAAGCATTTTCATGAAACGATCGTGCATGCTGGTAAGCTTTCGCGTGGTCTCTTTTAGTTTGTGTTCCCTTCGCGTCATCCCCCATATTTTCTATTCAGAATTACTGGTAGATATTTTGTGCAACGAAGAGTCATAAAGCATCAATTTATTTTGTGCGTATTACTAGGTGGTGCTAAGGCCAGAGTTATGAACTGAGTGCTTTTGCCCCGCCGTTTCATGTCCTCGTGGAAAGTCAACCCAAATTCCCCGCTGTTATAAACCCACGCCGGTCCGAAAAACTTGAGAATATGACTTGCGATGTCAAGTACAAGAAGGACGAAGGCTGGACGCTAAACTGCAAACTTGTGTCAGACAGTAGAAAACATTGAAGTATCTAAATCGCCAAAACTCTAATGTATGACTTGGAATCATGAATGGTGGCGAGAGAACATAGCAGGGCCGTGAAGAGTATTCGAGGCAAAAGGCCAAAAATATATGGTCGTTTGTCGACGATTTATAATGGCTGGTATCAAAAGGAGTTCGATGATACACAGATAGGAACATATAAGCAGCAAAGCACTTAACAAGGTATCACAATGAGAGAGCCTACACTATACCCTTTTCCTTTGCTGTGCAGCCGCCACTGTGTCAAATCTAGCTCATCCCTTTTCTCGCTCCCTCGTTCAATCTCACTCCTCCTATTCCTCCTCTCTCCCTCTCACTTTCGCCTTCGATCTCACCTCCTGCGCTCACTCTCCCATATTCCTCTCTCTCCCCATATTTCTTCGGTCTAGCTCTCCCTAGCACTCTCAGTCTCCATCTCCGTCTACCTCCCTGCCTCATTCTAAGAAGTTGCAAAAAATCGGTTTAAGGGCTTAGGAGCCAATGAACTGCATTGCTACACCAAATATATTTCCTTTAATTCATGTAGATTAATTCAACTTAGCATTCGCGAGAGGATTTAAAAGTATCGCTATTTTTCAAATGAAACTTTTGTATTTCGGCAAACCTCACGCAGCGCGCAAAATAGAATGACAGCCCATCAAAATTACATGTACTTATGTATGTCAATGTATTAAGAAAGTCAGGCAACAGCAATAAATTCAATTTCGGAAGTTAATGTGAATCTATTTTTCCGGTTTTGGCTTAGAGCCGTATTTTTGCATAACCTTTGCTTCATTCATTCTTATCGTCTCGCCAGACTCGACGGCTGCTGGCAAAATCCGGTTGTTTATTGCTGCAGCCAGGAACGTCCTTCTCGTTATATAATCAAACTTTATCTTTTGCTTCCACGTTTACATAGGCAGAACAGTTTTCAATCACTTACACCCCAACCGCCTTAGGTTTCCATGAATAACCCCAACCTGTGCGTTTACTACTGAGGTATTTCGTACGCGCCAAAGCCATTGAAAATAGATTTCAGTTGGAACCTTCACCGCTACCCTCGCCACAAGATTAATAACAAAATGACTTCTGCTGAGAACTTACTAAGCTTGTCGAAAACTTTCGTTGCCTTTTGTTGCAGTTAAGTCCGTCAGTCATTGTGAAGGCACCAGGTGGTAGTTGCTGCGTAGATTGTGGATCTGTAACCTAGTTTACTAAGTGTGTTGGATGTTGGCGAGTTACATTTTAGCCGGCGACTTACCACATTGTCAATTGAAATTTTTGCGCAAATTTAGGAAGTTTAACTGGAATAGTTTGCGTAAGAAAGCTGACCTACTTGCACAAGTTTTTTGCCGTTTCACAGTTATTTACAAATGTGAGGTTAGTTTGAAGGTAGAACGTATTAAATTACAAACGGCCACAAATTACTTTAGCGAATTACTATGTTTGAGTCGCCAAACATCAAAAGGGAGATATACAAAGTTAGGAGCACTGCGAGTAGGTGGTATACGAAATGCTTAAATACTTAGTTAACCCAACATCATTGCATTGCATATTTCAATCCTCGGTGTTGTTACTATAATAAATGCACTCCACTGCCTTGCCACCTCCTCGCTGCCGTATTTGAATAGCTCCGCAGCCAATCCATCAGCGCCCGCGTCCCTGTTGTTTTTCAATCTTGTTATTGCTATTCTGAGTTCGTCATACGCGGGTAGGGGACATTTATTCCAACATCATCGATTACGGGATCGGGTTCGTAATCCCTGTGCGGTAAATCTCTATCTCCATTTAGGAGAGCAGAGAAGTGTTCCCTCCATAATCTAGGTACTATCTGGACATCGGTTACAAGGTCGCCGTTTTCGTTTTTACAAGAGTTTGCCCCGGTGTTTAAAACCTTCCGCCTTTCGCCGAATTTTTTGATAAATTTTCGGCGTTATTCCTGGTGGCTAGAAGCTCAAGCTCCTTTCACTCACGCCTTTCTGCCTCTGCTTCTTGTTTCCCTTTTCAACTCGCGATAGCGTTCACACACTCCTCTTGTTGCACTCGCTTTTTAACGTAGCCCTGAAGGCAGCGTCTTTTCTTTCGGTTGCAAAGCGGCATTCTTCATTGTACCAGTTATTTTTCCATGGTCGCCGGTAACCAATTTTTTTCCTCGGTGGCAGTAAGAAGTGCTTTGGAGATATGCTCCCACAGAACCTGTCATTCCGTCGGTTGAGTTACGTTCTCAGAGAGCAGGTGTGAGAGTCGAGTTGCGAAATCATTGGCACTTTGTTGAGATTGGAGCCTTTCGACGTCTACCTTTCCTTGAGTTTTTTGTTCCTTGGTTTTATTTGCGTAGAGACGGGTGCGTATGTTGGCTGCGACGAGATAATGGTCCGTTGATTTAACGTCGCTTCAAAAGCCTGTTAGTTTACATGAGTTTCCTTACGTATTCGCCTACACACTCGTCTGCATTATTCGCGTATCTAAATCTGAAATACTCTGAAACGTCATACTTTACGCTGACTTGATTGAGTGCTACTTCCGCTTTTGGTTCAAACTATAAATGGCGCCCGAGTAGGGACGCGGGTGGTACAAAAGATTTAAGTTACTTTTTGTTCATGTTTTGATATTGAACCACAAAATCATCCTGAGTAAATACCACAAATAAAGAACAAAGCTTAACCAGCTTGAAACAATCTCGGTGTTCTTCGAAAATAAGATTTTCAAAGTGAGTGCTCTTTGCATGTATTAAATTAGCACATCTCGTAGAGTCAGGACAGTCAATAACTTAACAATGACTCACTACATTCGATTTTATGTATTCCATTTCATTGCTTTTTATTTTCTTTTATATATTTACATTCATTTACCATTTTCTGTTCCATATTACCAATTCTACTTTTTGTTGCTATCAGCCATATTGTTGTATTTGCTGGTCGTACAGCTGCAGGTACGTGTTGAGTGTAAATATTAACACAAGCAAACACTTTGTTTAACTTTGAAATTTCGAAAAATGTTTTCCTTTTGCTATTGCCAGCTACCGTTCGATGGAGACTTTGCTACGCGCTGCATTGCTTTACAATTACAATTTCCTATTTCCTTTCAATTTATTTCACGCACTTGCAATATATTTGACAACAGCGTTACGTAGAGTCAACAAGTTTTTCTTTGTTTTCGCTTTCAAACAAGAACAACAAAGAAATGAGCTTTGGTAAACAATTGATGGCCTATTCATATACATATGTATGGCTGAGTGTGCGTGTAAAATGTGTTTCAAAAGTTTCGATTGAGTTTGTACAAATACATATGTAAATGCGTGAACTTTTCTAACAATCAATGTATGATATGAACTTTTTCCAAGTTGAATATTTAAATGAAGACAATAACAATCTATTCACTATGCCTGATTGCACGCCGCACGCAAGTTGTAGTTGTATTCTGCTAATGTGGTTGTAACAGCTGCTATCACCGGAGGTGCAAATAACTCTTTTTGAAGGAAAATGTCAAAGTGTAACACAAAACAAGCAGCAAATGTATTTTAGAAAGTTTTCCAAAACACTGCCGACGGCAATGCCGTTCGCAGTTGCAACATTTGCATATGACAGTAAAATAACACAAATATGTCAGAGGAGGTACTAAATGGAATAACGAAAAGATGAATCCTTGAAAAAGTATTGTTTTTGAGTATCTGATATTGTGGCGATATTAAAAATTTCGCATAGTTCTTTGGTGCACGTCAAAGTAGAGCATGTTGCCGTATGATGTGATGATATCGATGATGTATTTCTTTACATGTGATATCAGTATGAGCGTATGCATTAATATAGGAGCAAGATTCTTAAAATGATATGATATTGATAGGCCTGTCTAGTAAGTTTAATGCGATATAGCAGAGTCAATATAACGTGTAGCCACCAGAATAAAAACCGGATGAGATATGATGTGATGATATAAGTTTGAAGTGACTTTTTAAGATGTGATGTGGAAGCACATATGTGATGTGATGTAATAAAATAATAAAATATGTTATAGATCGGCAATACATTCAAAAAGGTTTATGAATTATTTATGCATTTATATATCCGAGGTTTACAATGGTTTCTGTTGCTAATTATTGGTATGTCATGACTATCAAAGAAGGCAATTGGGGAAAGTTGCACAACAACAAAAGCATGGCTTTGCCTGATGTGTTTCTAACAGTTCAACCATCACCAGGAGTGCGGCTTCGAATTCTCACTCCCAGGAAAAGACTTTGGAAAGGTTTTACAATGTATATTTGGAACAGCTGTCGATTCGTCCGTCTCTGCATGTCACGTTGTTTCAATTTTTCCCAAATTATTAAATAAATAAAATTGCTTAAAAAATTTTTTATATACTAAAAGACACAGGACACTCTCCGATTAGTAATATTTTTCATATGAATTAAAGTTTCATTTGATTTAAAGAGTTTTAACTGCATTTCACTTAAATATATTCAAGCTAACATATTGTTGATGATGTAACAGAATATGAATGACTTGACACGTACACCGTCAGCATGGCAAAACATATATCTTAACTTACATAACATAAGATAACATACGTAACCGAGCTGGCAAAATACAACACACATTACATAACATTACATATCAAAACATAATATAACAAAACATACCATAACATAAGGCAACTATAACACAAAGTAAGTAACATACATAACATATAGATAATGATTACATATCAAAAACATAATATACATAACATAACAAAAAATAAGATAACATACGTAAGCCGAGCATGACAAAACTTAATCATAAACATTACATATCAAAACATAATATAACAAATATAACATAACATAACACAACATAGACAATATAACATAAGTAAGATAACATCAATATAACATAACACAGCACCGCTCTCCAAGCAGTCGGTTCTATGTACCGAGCGACTCAGGATTTTCCCGACGAAGGACTGTCATTTCAGTGTAACCCCATTTAATTTGTTGCGTCCCTCCCACAAACTGTCAATCCTCCCAGCAGCTCCTTGCAGCGGAACTGCTCCCTATTCTCTTGCTCCGGGAAGGATCGATCCAATCCGGGTCCGTCTCCTGACCCCGGTCCTGAGAAATGGTTGCTGCATCTGAGCCGGAAAAGAATCTTTTTAGGACACCCATACTCTGTTCAGTGTGTCTCGTGTAACGGATTGGTTGCATCGGACAGGTTGTTCTGGGCTTGATCCCAAAACCCGACGTCCACGTAACTTTTTAAATCTTTTTGGCTCCTTGCTATCCACGTACGAGGCGTCCTGTAGTGTACACCTTAGCAACTACCTTCCAGCAGCCCAGCTGCTCAGCAAGCCACATACTAGTACCCGCTGCTGCTCGCGCCCCGCGGCGCCAACAACTCAAACAGCTGCTACCACTCATAACTACTATCTTCGTAGTAGAGATCCTAGGTAGCAATGCTGAGCATCAGCCCCTGCCCCCGTCTTCTCCCACGCCTCTTTTCCGCAGCAATCGTGTAGTCAGGGAAACAGACTCTTAGTCCCTAACCCCGTTTGCACCATTTGCCAGCACAGAATATATATGTTTGCGACATCCGCCAATGCAGCTCCTGCCTTGGGCGGTGCCACTTTGCTAGATGTTTGGTCCTCGCGACGGCAACCCCCGACGGGTTTCATTACGCCATGTTGCCAGGTCGCTAACCCCAATCTAACCGGGTACCCCAATGCTTGCCCAAGGACGCCCAGTCCCCAGGGCCACAACAGCAGGCGTAGTCACCCGTCACTTACTCCCAGAGTGGCGACGTCTCCTCCTATGCACTTCAGAATTCTGCAGTTAAACTGTAATGGATTAACTGGGAAGATCATGGAGATAGTCGATTTCATGAAGCGGCACAACATCCGTATTGCAGCGATTCAAGAGACTAAACTCACAGCAAGATCTGCACTGCAAACCTGTTCTGGGTATAATGTCCACATGAAAAGGTCGCATGAGCGGAAATGGAGGCGGCCTCGCCTCCATTTATATCATATATATTTGATCATATATCATATATTTGATCCTGGCATCGACCGCAGGGACAATATCTTAGAACGTCAAGGCCTATCTGTCCGGTCAGGCGATGCAACCTAGAAATCATCAACATCTACATCCCCCCTGCCACCTGCTGCCCCAGTGGATACCGCCTAATATTAGCGCCTTACTCACTGGCAACAATCGCATTATCTTAGGCGACTTTAATGCCCATCACGATCTATGGCATTCAAACTTGCGGGCGGACAGTAGGGGTGAGATGTTGGCGGATCAAATAGAAGAAACGACGTTCTGCACAATAAACGGAGACGCCCCCACACGTATGGTAGGAAGCTGTCACAGTTCGCCGCGATATCTCAATCGTGAGCGCAGAACTCGTAAACTGCCTCAACTGGCGGCCGATGGTAACATTGGCATCCGACCACCTGCCTACACTTATTCGTTCGAGCTAACCATACAGTTCCTGTTGAATACCCAGAAACCTGGGCATCCAAACAGACATCTGATTGATGAGCCACACCGCCTAGGGGCTTAAGGAGTTATCTCCGTAAGCATTTTGAGGAAATACGGCCACCTGAGAACCCAGCCGTATGAAGCACAAAAAACACAAGCAGGTCCTTAGGTGAACTCCACAAACAGGCGTCGGACCTTTATGTCGCGGAATTGCCCGGTGATCCAGTACTCAAAGAAAAGTACCAAAACTTGTGGAAGAGGAACGCATACTCCCCAGGGAAACGCGTGTCACTCTTGCCTCAACTTCGTTCTGGATACTGTAACAGGTTAAAATCTTACCTATCCAGAATCAACCCCGACATACAAAATGTATGCCCCGCTTGCAATGTGTCTCCACATGACACCAACCATCTCTTTAATTGTAATATGGAACCAAACGCTCGAACACCCCTTTCATTATGGTCCACCCTGTTTAAACTGCAAGTTTCCTTGGACTCCCGTTAGAGGATATTGATGACAATTTGTGATACGGTTCGCGGCTGTTAGGTGGGGCGAAGCACTGCTACAACAACAACAACAACATAACACAGCCCAACGTAACATAGCATAAACACAACATAAACATAAAATAACATAACCTACATATCATAACATAACATAAAGTATGACCATACAACCATAATAAAATGTGATTATTTGGCACTAATGGCACGTTATCTGCCCGTGAAGCAAAAGAATGCAATGACTATACGCAAAAATCGGTAATCTAATCTAGATATAAAATTCTTCTGTCACGGTGTTAGAGGCTTAACTCCTCCGAAACGGCTGAACCGATTCTCATGAAATTTTGTGAGCATATTGGGTAGTGTCTGAGAATCGGCCAACGTCTACCTTTTTTTTTCCGGGGTACCCCTAGAATGTGTTATACAATATGGATATCAAATGAATGATGTTGATGTGTGCTATAGTACAGCGTAATTTTCATACAACTGGAGGCTAGGTCTCGAGATATAGCCAAAACGTGGACCGGGTACCCTAGAATGTGTTATACAATATGTATATAAATGAAAGCTGTTGATGAGTGCTATACTACAGGATAATTTCATACAATGGGAGGCTAGGGTTTCGAGATATAGCCAAAACGTGACCGGGTACCCCTTGAATGTGTTTATGCAATATGGATATCAAATGAAAACTGTTGATGAGTGCTATCTACAGGATATTTTCATACAACTGGGAGGCTAGGGTCTCGAGATATATCCCAAAACGTGGAAAAAGTACCCCTAGAATGTGTTTATACGATATGGATATCAAATGAAAGCTGTTGATGTGTGCTATAGTACAGGATAATTTTCATACAACTGGGAGGCTAGCGGTCTCGAGATATAGCGCAATACGTGGACCCGGGTACCCCTAGAATGTGTTTATACAATATGTATATCAAATGAAAGCTGTTGATGAGTCTATACTACAGGATAATTTTTATACAACTGGGGAGGCTAGGGTCTCGAGATATAGCCCAAAACGTGGACCCGGATACACCTAGAATACACCTACATTATGGGTATCAAATTGAAGCTGTTGATGTATGCTTTAGTACAGAGTAAGTTTTACACCGCTGGGTGACTAGGGTCTCGAGATATAGACCAAAAACATGGACCCGGATACCCCTAGAATGTGTGTGTATTATGGATATCAAATGAAAGCTTTTCATTGTGATATTCGATTTAGTCGCATCAACCTGGCAAAACTGATAAATATACATACGAAGCCGAAATAAGACAAGAATTAGTAATACCCACATACCTATTTACATACGTCCTATTCGATTGCCTGAAATTTCGTATTTAAATTTTGCCTATATTAGTATTTACGATGCTTTTTCCGGGAAGTATACAGAGACGGACTGGGATTAGGACTAGGACTGGGACTAAGAATCGGAATGGGACTGGAACAAAATACATACCACCCTCTGGGACTGGCAATAAGAGATGAAGAAGAAGGAGAAAAACTTGAGAGAAGAGAAAAAGGAGAAGGAGACTGAGAAAGAATGAGACGAAGATGGAGATGAAGCGAAAAAGACGGACGGAGGGGTGAATAAAAAGTTTAGGAAAAAGTTGTAGAGGGGTAGGGTAGAGTTAGACGGAAAAACCTTATTAAAATGTATGCAGATAGGCCAAATTTAGGGCAGAACAACGTCTGCCGGGTCTGCTAGTACACATATAAAATTCTCCTGTCACGGTGTTAGAGGCTTAACTCCTCCGCAAACGGCTGAACCGATTCTCATGAAATTTTGTGAGTATATTGGGTAGGTCTGAGAATCGCCCAACGTCTACCTTTTCTTATACTTGCCTAGGGCCTTGAGAGAAAAACGTGGACCCGGTACCCCTAGAATGTGTTTGTACAATATGGATATCAAATGAAAGCTGTTGATGAGTGCTGTAGTACAGGATAATTTTCGTACCCCTGGGTGACTAGGGTTTCGAGATATAGCCCAAAACGTGGACCCGGGTACCCCTAGAATGTGTTTATATAATATGGATATCAAATGAAAGCTGTTGATGAGTGCTATGGTACAGGATAATTTTCATACCCCTGGGTGACTAGGGTCTCGAGATATAGGCCAAAACGTGGACCCGGGTACCCCTCGAATGTGTTTATACAATATGGATAACAAATGAAAGCTGTTGATGAGTGATTTAGTAGAGGATAATTTCTCTTCTTTTTAGTACTGGGACTGAGACTGAGACTCGGAGTGGGACTGGAACAAAATACATACCACCCTCTGGGACTGGCAATAAGAGATGAAGAAGAAGGAGAAAAACTTGAGAGAAGGGAAAGAGAGAAAGCGACTGAGAAAGAGATAGAATGAGATGAAGCGAAAAAGACGGGGGAGGAATGAATAAAAAGATTTTGAAAAAGTGTAGAGGGGTAGGGCAGAGTTAGACGGAAAAAAGCTTATTAAGAGGTATGCAGATAGGCCAAAATTTAGGGCAGACAACGTCTGCCGGGGTCTACTAGTATCATATAATATTCGTGTATGTAACCCTATATGAGGGACCGTAGATGGTTAAAATTATCGCCATGTGCGAGGACATGTTGTAAACATATAATGACATGATATTATGTGATAATAACATGCGATGTGCTGTTAACTCGACGTACTGTTAGTAAGAGCAATGCCAGCTCCTAATAGGAAGTAATCTTAGTTTAGAATATGATACCCCGATCTCAGTAAATGGCATGGATGAGAATATACTTGAAATGTGATGTTAGCTATGAAGTTGTATGATAATATATCAATTTGATATTAGTACGTCAATTGTGGCAAGAGATGCCAATAATACAGCTTCACAGTTTCAATGTTACTATGAATTAAAATAACGACCTGGTGCCATCTGTAATTAAAAACTGAACAAAAAAGGGACCTACTAAATTTTTTATAAAGAGCAGATCTGCAAGAACTTGAACTGATGTGATATTTGTATGATGTGCCGATATGTGAGCGTGAACGTTTTTGTATAATGCGTTTTATGATGATATGATATGATGGGATTGATGTACATAAGTGTATCGATACCACTATCGATATGACATCAGTTCTATTTACTCTTCACATACCAGAATCATGTCATATTAACGTGTTGATATCATATCGTAGCTTACATATACATCGCAACTTATCACAACATATGCTTATATAAATATCAAAACAAAAATTCTCGTTTACTATATGACTTTTATAGCAATAATGTTTCATATATTTACATATATCAATATTGTATTTACTTTATAGCTTGGCTCACACAAGTATTAAAATTATGTTTTTATGTTAGGGTGAATCAATACTTTTTCTAAAGTATTTCAAAGGTGTATTAGATCATAGGCTTGTAGAACTATAAAAGAAGCTTTGCATGGCACTGCTATAAGAAGAAGAAAAATTTTATATGAATGAGTGGGTATAAAAAAGTAGGTGCGAAGAAATATTCAAGTAGCATGGTAGAAAATTAATGAGTGGCTTTCCTCAGAGGAACATATATTGCGTCCAATGATTGCTAGAATTATTTGAACGTGATGTGATATCTTTTGACGCGATGTGATGGTGATCCACATGCCATGTGTGCTAAACTGAAAATGTTTAAATTAATTTAATTATCTTAACTCTAAATCGTCTATGAATATGTATGTATGAAACGAAGGCTGTCTCCAGAGTGTTTGAAAAGTTAGAATAAGTTGAACTGGTTGGTCCCTGAGGACCTGACTCATAAAATGAGTTTATAATTTTACCAGAAGTTTGCTCAATAACCAAAAATAAAAGCTCTATGAAAACATAAACCTCTGTTATAAGATAACTCGTCCTTGGCTAAAAGCAGGAGCTTTCTAGGACCTGCGCCCTGCGTACGGATACTACAATACAAAAACTCTTGAATTTTGTTAATTTCAGTTTTAGCTTTTTTCTTCATTTCGAACACATAAAATTTCGGAGGAATATGTGCTTTCATAAAGGAATCCCCATAAATTTCACTTGTATTTTGTGTCACTGTAATATGATGTGATTAGTTTCGCGTCATTTTTGAGGTAATAAGTCATCATAACTTTACAGAATGCGTAACATGGTGTAACGTTATTTCAAGTGAGTATTTAGTGATGCAATTCATGTCACTATTACAGTATCAATGCTATTAACTCATCATACATCACATGATATTGACATCACATCTTAACTTTTCGAAAATCGAAAACGAATCATACGCTATGAGAATCCAAATTTCGTTCAAAATTTTGCAGACTAAAAACAAAATTTTGTGCTACGCTCTAGGGAAAATCACGTTTTTAAAATGTTATATGCTTTATGCTAGGAATGACGTAGCAAAAAATTGCCCCATCCACAAACGGAACCACCTAATGTTATATGTATATATTTCTCCCTCTCACTGACTCAACATTCTTAATATTACCTAAAAAATATTATTTGATTATTTACCGACGCTGCATATCGATATGTTTGTGCAATGGATTAACGTAACTATTTAATGAACCAGACATAGTCTGATGCTAATTCAATTTCGCTTTAAATTTTTAACTTTTTTGTTTCACTCATTTTATTCCATTTAATAACGGCACAAGTGTGCTCAATTTGTGTACAGAATTAAAAAGTGAATGAAAGTTAATCTCTTAGCATTGAAATGAAACAAATTTTGTTGGGGCGAAAAAAATATTTATGTAGATATGTATATGCTTATACAGACATTTGTATATATTTACAGCATCAAATTGATTTCGTTTCATTTAATATCATGCTATAAATATTTAATGATGTATAAAATTGAAATTTGAAGCTCCAACATACAAATACACATACACATATGAATGTCTGCATGTGACCCCAAACAGCCGTCATATGCTCTTCTCAATCAATTTGACTTAAGCCATTTGAGATTAAATTTGAAAATTTTTAAAGAAAAGTATTTTATGAGCTGCTATAAGCTAGTTGATTACAATTTAACAACTCGTGCTACGGATTTGAAAATATGTTGCTTACATAAGCACAGTACACACATACATACGTACGTGTATATGTATGTGTTATTTTCATCTAAAATAAAAATAAAAATTATTTCAAATTTCATATAGCTAACCAGACTTTGGGTTTAACTGCTGAAAAAGGTAAACAAACATCCAAAATATCGATTGACAGATGGCAAATACTACATTACTGATATCAACTAAATCTATTTGAAGTGAAAATTTATATATGTTTTATTTATTACCTTAAAGTAAGGTCATTGTAAAAAAGATTAACACATACAGTATTTGGAGTCAACTCAAACAGCAAAAACGTTCTTTTAATAGACCTACATTTATGTTATTGACTCTAGCAGGTCGGTAATAAAAGTCACATACTTACACATGTTACATAACATACACGTATTTACTTTTCTACACTGACTGAAAAAGACTGGTAAAATCAACCGAAATACAAATCAATTCAACCGAAATTTCTGGCAATTTTTATCCATCGCAACAAGATGTTGAATCAACTGCGCACAAATCGTTGATTCGTATTTGACCGTTTTAGTAGTCAAATGAACAAAAAAGTTGTTGCGACAGCTTTGTACGAAAGTACCTATGTTGCGGCATTTGCAAGGCAGATGAGTTTTCACTGAGATCTTTTCATGGCAGAAATACACTCGGAGTGCTTGCCGAACAGTGCCGAGGGGCGACCTCGCTTAGGAAAATTTTATTCTAATTGAAAAACCTTATTTCTAAAATTTGTATGTTGCTTTGCCCGGGGTGTGAACCCAGTGTCTTCGGTGTGGTAGATTGATCAGTTAGATTGATTGGGAATCTGTCAATTTTACAGAATTTTGTTAACTTAAGAGCGACATAATCGTCTAACTGAACTAATTTCTTCGCTTGACAAAGAACTCGGCCGAATTAACCATAATTCGATCAATTTCACCGAATCTCCGTTAAGTTAAGAACAATAGAACCGATTTGTTGATTTTACTAGCACCATTTCTTTCAGTGTATGTACATGAATGCGTACGGTCCAAAGGGGAATAAATAAACCAACAAAACTTTTTATGAGCTAACTGTGGCGCAAAAGTAAATTATACGCTTGGAGGCAGTTGTCATTGGTGCATAAAAATATTGAAACGAATGTCGTCTTAAGGCAGTTCAAGAAATGGTTGATAAAAATCGATCTTACAAAAGTAAGAAGCCCATGCTGGCTTGCCTTGATGCTGAAAACAGTTTCGAAACAGTCAAGTAAATAATTTTGAAACAGTCCCGAAAATATCTCGAATTATAGCGCAAACAGCAGCTAAATAGTAAAATTAGAAAACACACTTTTTCACGAAATGAACCCTTAATGGTTTTCAAATGGTTCCGAAAACAATTTCGAAACTATCCGCGGATAGTTCAAAAATTTACCGTAGCAATCCTTCCAATATGATTCCAAACATAATCAAAATGGTTTTGAAAACATTTCCGAAACGGTAGAAAACAGTCCCGAAATAATCTCAATAACAACCTCGAAATAGTTCGGATATAAACACGAAAGAGTCACGAAATCGTCTCGACGATATATTCTGAAAATAACCAGAAATAACGCGTATTAGTCCTAAGGAATCTTGAAATAACTCCTGGAAAATCTCTACATTAATCCCGAAATGTTTTCCTAAATAGTCGAGAAAAAATTCCAATACAGTACCGATACAGTCCCGAAAGATTGCTGAAGTAATCTAGAAATTGCTCGGAAATTATTCCGAATACAGTTCCGAACTGGTCCAAATAGTCTCAAATGTAATCCCAGAAGTTCTCTCTTAATGTTATCAAATATTTAAATGGCCTTAAACTAGTTCCGAAGGTAGTTTCGAAATAGTCCGGCAATAGCTCAAATATTCTCAAAAAGTCTTGAAATGGCTCCAAAAACATTCCCAAAACGGTTCAACGCATTCATGAAATAATATCGAAAATAATCTGGAACTGCATGAAAAGCAGAAAACTGGTCCGAAATAGTCCTGAAAAGATCTCGATCACAATCCCAAAGAGGTCCCAAATTGGTCCTATGAAATCTTTAATACCTGCCCTGAATAGTCCAGACACAATTCCAAATACAATACCGAAACAGTCCCGAAATATTAGTATAGTAACCTAGAAACCAGCTTGAAATTATTCCAAAATTATCCACAAAGTTCTTCCTAAATGTTCTCAAATATTCAAATGGCCTTCAACTAGTTCAGAATTAGTTCCGCCGATAGATTCAAAATTTCCCGTACCAATTCTATCGTTTAATTCTCGAAAAGCCTTGAAATGGCTCCAAAACATTCCCGAAACGGTTTGACGCAGCCCGAAATAATATCGAAAATAGTCTCGACTGCATGAGGATAAATCCAAAATAGTCACGAAATAGTCTCGGTGATATTTTTAAGAAATTAGGCAGAAAATTTGTCCGAAACAGTGCTGAAAAGATTACAATCCCAAAACGGATTAGTCGAATTAGTCCCAATAAACTCGAATAAGTCTTGAAAAATCTCTACATTAATCCCAAAATGGTCCATAAAGTCGAGAAATATCCAAATGGCTTTGAGCTAGGTCCGAAATTAGTTTCGAAATAATCCGGCGATAGCTCCGAAATTTCCCCTAGCAATTATTTCGTTATAATTCTCGAAAAGCCTTGAAATGTCTCCAAGAACTTTATTGAAACGGTCCGACGCAGTCCCAAAATAATATCGAAATAGTATCGAATTGCATGAAGATAAGTTCGAAATAGTGACGAAATAGTCTCGGCGATATTTTTGTGAAACTAACCCGAGATGATAACTCGATGACAATCCCTACACAATCACAAAATAGTCCTTGAGGTAACCCCTGAAAAGTCCATGAAACACTCTCGCAGCGGTCACTGAATAGTCTCGAAACAATGCCAAGTATAATCCCGAAACGGTAACGAAATAGTCCTGGATAATCTTGAAATAGGCCGGAAATGACTCCAACATTGCCCAGAGTTGGTACAAATAGTTCCGAGCTTATCCTGAAAATCTTACGGAAATAATCCCGAAATTATTACAAAAAGCACACCAATATAATAGTAAAAAAAAGTTCGAAAACTATCCTGAATGGTAATGGTCCGAAAATGATCTAGAAATTTTCCTGTAAGTCCACAAGGTCGTAACCCCAAAACTGACTACTTTTCCAAAATTATTTTGACCAAAATCTATTTGAACCATGATGAATCATGCGAAAATTCTTTACAAATGTGAAACTCGGATGTTTGAGTTTCTGGATATTGCAATTCGGAATGACTAGATGTCACACCAGAACGGCTGAACTAGTTTTGAAGAAGCTTGGCTCACCGGGTTCTCATAATCGAGAAGGACGGACCTGGATAGCATTTTTTAAAGGTAGTCCTAAATCATCCTGAAATCATTCTGAAATAGCGCCGAAACGATCCCAAAAAAAATACCGTAATGATCCGGAGATAGGTCCAATGTTATCGAAACCATATCGGAATGGTACTTTATCAGATACCAAATATTGTTCATATAGAACAATACAATCGGTTGTATGGTCGATATATGCTATGTTGATCCGATCGTCAGTTCCGGAAAATGTGTAATCGGACATCAAAATATGCCGCTTGCCAAATTTCATCAAGATCTCAATAACTGTGGCGCTTGTTTGCATTCAGTTAGACAGACAGTGAGACACGCGTTGCTAAATCAACTTAGCTTGTCATCCTGATCATTTCGGCATGCACAATGGTGGGTCTATCTCTTCTTTTTAATGGACAATTTTCATATCAAACTATATATTCTCCCTGCGGATAAGAGATTTAGAATATGCCCGCGATAGGTATACCTTTCGTAAACGGCAATCAAAATACCATGGTTGTCCAATCCGTGAGTGTTGTATTCCACGAAAAGGAGCCATGTGGATATGTGTATCACTAGCGCGACCTTATCGCGGTCGTTATTGCAAATTTTACCGCGGCAAGAAAGGTCAGTTGCGATATGTATATACTGTGTCATAAAAAGTTATATACGGGTCTCAGCTCCTGTGCTTGGGATCGGCACGCTAATGCAGCATTCGCACTGGCTGTGGCTTTACCCCAAAAATACGGGGGGAGTTTACTTGTGGAGGAGCTGACAATAAAGCCCACCCAATGGAGCTAGACGCACTCTTCTACGCTGAAGTTGACAATAAAGCATTCTCATCGGTGTAAGAACGCATTAGAGAATTGACAAAAAAATTCGTTCTTGGAGGCTGCAATCGGTTTACATTATACTATTCCATTATAGATAGGGAAGGACTTAGATAATTCTCAAACCAGAAAATTTTTGAAAAACACAAAAATCAAAACTGAAAATTAAATAATTTGTTACATTTATAATAACGAAATTTTAAATTAAGGTAGAATAAATATAACTTAGTATAAAGAATAAACTCATTAAATATAAGAACCCTACAATAATGATTTCTCAATTAGTAATCAGCCCATATATTATTTTTAAACGGTTTTATTTATCATGACTTAAGGAATCTGCAGAAGTGTTGGCTTCTATATTAAAAGAAAAAACTTGTTGGCTAGAGGTACGAAAGTGACTCTCTACCGTACAAGAGAGCAAGACTCGCTGCCATTTTTTAATTCGAAAAATGATATAGTTTTTTGTTCCCTTCTCAAAATGGGTCTTTAAGAATACAACCCAAATGAATGGCGTCTCTTCATAGACAGCTCTAAACGAAGCCTTAAGTGTGTTCTTTTACACAATGGCAACCAATATGGTTCAATTCCCATTGCCCATTCAACTATATTAAAGGAAGAATATCAAAATATTGCACTTCTTTTAGACAAAATCAAGTATAACAAACATAATTGGAGTATTTGTGTAGATCTAAAGATGGTTAACTTTGTTAGGACAGCAAAGCTGATACACCAAAAGAGATTCAATAATTTTGCCACCCTTACACATTAAACTGGGTCTAATGAAACAATTTGTGAAGGCGCTAGATAAAAATGGACAATGTTTTCTTTACATAACGAGAAAATTTCTTAGGCTAAGCATAGAAAAAATAAAGCGGGGAATTTTTGATGGCCCACAGATAAGAATGTTGATAAAAGATACTGATTTTTCCAATTCAATGACCAATTTGGAACTGCTTGCGTGGAATTCGTTTGTTGAAGTTACTAATAACTTTCTGGGAAATCACAAGTCAAGTAACTACTCTGATGTTAACAACATGCTAGAGAATTACAAAAATTTACGATCCATCAAAGTCCATTATCTCCACAGCCACCTTGACCAGTTTCCCGGAGAATCTTGGTTCCTATAGTGAAGAACAAGGCGAACGGTTTCACCAGGACCTAAAAACTATAGAAGAGAGGTACCAAGGCCGATGGGATCAGCATATGATGGGTGACTACTGCTGGGGAATGCAACGTGATTGTCTTGCCATACCTCATTCACGAAAATCACGTAAACGAAAGTTTTTATGTAAATAAAAAGTTAATGATAAAATAAATAACAAAAAACTTTTTTTTTCACAGTAAAAATTTACTAAAATAGAATATATTAGGAAGATCTACGCGGATATAAAAAAGTTATATGTCTTTGAAAACAGAATTAATAGATTGTTTTAAAATAATTTACACATGCATTGGTTGACAAATTATTCGAGAAAACCGTGATTAAAAATGAAAAAATTTAACAAAAAATTGAATTTTTCACTTTTTTTTTGCAATTTCTCTGACGTTTATGAAGATATATTAACAACTTGTATACTGATAGAAGCGGCGAAATGTGCACTTTTCTCTGTGTTGATGGAGTAAACAGAAACAAAGTTATCGGGCCATACATGCCTTAACCTCTTAAAAAGGGGTTCTTGACCCTATCTAGAAAACTGTACGTTGTATTAAAAAAGTAAGTATACAGTTCTTATCAGGGTACCGAGTACTACCAAATTTGGTTAAAAGTAGAGCTGCACCAAAATCACTGTTGACCAGTGTTATGCATTGAGGACTTAGATTGTAACAAATTTTCAGGAAAGAGTCCTTGTAATAATGAGTCACTAAATGAACTAAATAGAATGAGAAATAATAGGCAGTTAAACAAAGGCTAATTAAATTTCTATTGATAGTCATAATTAAGATCAGCTGAACCTTAATCAGCTTATGCTACGCCTCACATTTTTAGAAAATTCACGCGCCCAACGCTTTTATTTAATTTTCTGATCAACGCCCTAGATTGATGAGGAGTGTGATGACTAGTACCTAGGACCTATCTAATTATTTTCTAGCTTTTAGTATTATTATTAAATAATGTAAGTATTGTTTTCAATAAAACCGTTTAACTAAAAATTTGTTTTAAATTGTTTTATTGTTAAATCATATACGAAATTTCTTCACACATATTCCACGACCTTGTAGACTTTAAATTTTACTACGTGTGCGATTCGGGCACATGAGTCAAATGTTATAAGCCGATACGAACCCCTTTTAGTAATAAATATGTAGCTATAGTAAGTTAATATATCTATAAGTACATATGCACAAACAGAAGAAGAAAGGGCTGCGGTGTGAAAAGGTTGCGCTTAGAATAAAATATGTTGGTATGTGTGTATGTATGTATGTCAATGCGCGGGTTTGTTTGTTTTGGGTCATATGTACTAGAAGCATCGATATTAAAAAATTTCAAATCAATAGCTAGACAGTGTCAAGTGCATATATAATACCACCATGGCCATAGCCCTGTGTGCGTGCCTCATTATGTATGTTTGTACGAAAATGTGTGCGTATTTGTTTGGGTGTGCAAGTCAGGATACTCAATTGTTGTGTTGAACTGACGTTATGGGTAAAGTACACGCCATGGTGGTTGACTATCCTCACGCATTCCCACATATATTTATGCATGAATGTATGTATTCTCATAGACACTAAAATTAATAAAATTTGTGTGTGAAAGATACTTTGATGCCGTTGACATGTAATTTAAAACATCTTCATAAAGACGTGTTGAAGAGCTATTATTATTATTGTAATTTTTATTATTATTGCTAAAGCTTAACGAACTGCGGCCTTAAGTTGAATCTACTGCGATTGAACTTTCAAAGTTTTACTTTATGTGGAGACCTTGAATGTATTTAAATACCCCTCTATTTTTTTAGTTCATATGTATCACGCATAAATTCACGCTACCTAGATGGAAAAGTATCTATCATTGTGAATGTATCCTGGCATATCATTATAAAGTCCACAATAGCGTAGGGTTGTGACAGTGTTTTACACGGTAATCTACCTTCATGTTCCTTCCGTTGGGAGTACATCATAAAAAATCCGAGTTTTTGGCATCCATATCAATGAGAACTCTAACGGCATCGGCTACAAGCTGAGAAATAATTGCGTAAAACAGCAAGACAAGCGGGACTGCCTAGTTGTCTGCCAATATTAAGATATATCTCGAAGGAAAACCTTTTCGTAGGCAACTTTGTATTGCATAGATCCCTCCTAGCAAGTGAATGCAATGATGATGCTCACCGTATCGATTTCTTGACATTCGAAACATGGAGTATAGCGACAGCGTTATCATCCGCCAAATTGATCCCTTAACTCAAAAAATTAAGAGGCAAATACAGGCCATTAATGCTAAGCATAACGGCAACCCCGAAAGCAACCCCGATGGCCACCTTAAGCCATTCTGCATATTCCACCCGTAGATTTGGTGGCGAAGAACAAAGCGTTATCAATTGAAACAATACTCAATGTCCATAAGTCTATAGCAGTACGGCATCATCAACAGAGTACCTGATGCCGTATCTACGTTTTTTAGGGCCTTTAGAGTCACATTAGAGGTGTATGGTTGGCGTCAGGGTATTGAAATGGCATCGGAGTTGATGCTCTTGTTCACCGATGGTAGTTGGATGGATGGTTTCAAAGCAATGGAAAGGTATTTGTATGTGCTGATCTGGAAATAAAGAGATTCTACAAGCAGCCAGATCACTGCAATGTTTTTCAGGCGGAAGTAGTAGCCGTGACCAAAGCTGTAGAAACACGGAAGGAAACCAGCTTAAACTACAGTCACATCAACTTTGAAAGTGACAGCCAAGCAGCAATAAAGGCAATAATATTGCGCAACACAGCATAGAGGGGTTAATGAGAAATATATATGTATATTGGTTTCCCGAACATAAAGATGGGAATAAGCTGGCTAAAAGGGACGAGATTAAAGAGGTGCGAGATTTGCACATGATTGGCCAAACAGAAAGTGCGTGGAACCAAGCCAAGGGGCTGCAAAATGTCGAAGATCATGTGCAGGTCTTACGATCTTAGACCAACAGAGTTTTTTTTTGTTAGTGGAAAACAGATTACTTCATGCTTATGCAATCTTATGCTTACGATACTTTGACTGGACACTGCTTTTTTGGCATCGGGTGCTTTTAAATAAGACCTCTTCAGTGACAGCAATTGTAGGAAGTGTGGGTTGCAAGAGGAGATGATACGTACTGTGCTCATATACTGTGCGCGCCAGGTTAAGACTATAGCTATTAGTAGTGGCGCAGCTATCAGACTAAGAAGCAGTAAGATGCATGGGTACTGGAAAAACTACTAGTATGTGGCAAGAGAACGAATTTATTTTCTAACATAGGTCCTGGTTTCTGATAAAGTTTTTTCAGTTTTGTCGTTGAGCACACTTCGGATAGCAATATGAATTCATGCAGTCCATGTACATATGTGAAGTCCTCGCACACCGGATAGATAAGCCCAAGCTTACCTTAAGCTTAACATTTCGTATTAACACCGTTGGGTCTTCCATAGTTTTCTTACTCTAGAAGCAAAAATGCGGAGTGACTCTTTGGCAACATGTTGCATCAACTACCTGGTGCAGTCGGCAAAAATATGAAAAAGTGATGGATGGAGAAATAATGAAGTCTTCATGTGAAATGATACTTTTTATAAGAACTAATATTTCTTACGATCCAAGCTTAAACACTTAAGGAGCCTGTACATAAAGCCGAAGGACGCCTTGTGACCAGTTTAATATTTAAATGAATAATAGAGGTAAACTAAACGTCCTCAAGTATAAGTTTGTTCAGAAAAATGTATCTGTGGGATGTGACCTTCTAAAGAAATACAATGGTATGTAACTGGTAAAAGTGTCAGTGGTACTAGCGTCAATTGACATTGATTCGCTTTTGAAAGTGAACTAATATCAATGACATTAATTCCAAATCCGAAAGAAAATTAATGTCAGAATAATGTCAGAAAAACCTTTTCTCGCTATTGATATTAATTATTTTTGCAAAGGCGAATTAATATCAGAACTTCTTATAGACGCCACCACCGAATTTTGGAATTAAAGTCGCATAAGTTTTGATTCCAATTATAAGTAGTCTATTACGATAAGAACTAAAACGTTTGCATATAATTAAAAGAATTAATTAATAAAAGGAAAAAAGTGCTGCAGGCAAACATTTGGAAATTGTGGAGATTAAAGCGAAATATATATAAATTTAGCCGGCTCAGCACCAGATTTGGACGGTCTAACAACCTCAACGCAATTCATAGTCTCATTTTTCCGACCTCCTTTTTGGTGACGTGAAATAGTGTCAATGGAACTAAGGTCAATTGACATTAATGCGCTTTTGAAAGAGAATTAAGGTCAACGACACTAATTCCAAATCCGAAAGATCAATTGACTTAGGTACGCTTTGGGACTATTTAATATCATTCACATTAACTCTCTTTCCAAAGCGTATTAATGTCAATTGACGCTAGTTCCATTGACACTATTGCACGTCACCTCCTTTTTGCATGGGCGGCGTTTAAAAAGTCTTAAGCCCATTGCTATTAGTTCTCTTTAGGATTTCGAATTAGTGACATTGACATTAATTCATTTTCAAAAGCGATTCATATCTGTTGCAACAGCACGCCCAATAAAGCGTGTTTTGGCATTGTTACTGAAAAATCTTCCCCTCCTTGTACTTAAAATTTTGCCATAAATAAATATTTGCACATACTTTTGAATCACAAAATCAGAATTACAAAAATGTTAACAATCAAAATATAAGAAATCTGGTATCGCCTTTCAGTGAGTTATTCAACTTAGTAGTTACTTAGCTGTTCTTATGTAGTTTGTATTATGTATATTTGTTTACTTATAAATTCTTACGCATTTTCAAGCTCATTCTGCTTTGTTGTTTTTCACTAAATGCTAAGAGTGTAAATAATATTTATTTAGTGTACAAACAACAACTTTTATCCACTGACTATGGTAGCATAGCTTTTGTTCTCTTCTAAAAGTAACATTAACAGAAATTATTTTAGAAGTATTTTTGTTTGTAGTGAACAAGTGAGGATTGGTGGCAGCCCTCGGGCAAGAATACACGTATTATTTTTGTCACCAAAAGTTTAGAAGTATGTAAATAAATGCAGGTGGTTACTTTAGTGTATGTAAATAATTTGTGAAGTTGCTCTGAGCTGTCTACCTGAGCGAAGTAGGCTAATGAAAATACAATAAGACATCCAAACTTTTTACTGCAAATTGTTTGTAAGTTAATTCTAAGAATTTACAAAAGTGATACAAAATAGTCGGCTTGTTTACAAATTGTGGTCAGCCAGCTGTAAAGTACGTAATTCGTATAACTTTAACTTGGCTGAGCTTAAGCTGATTTGAGTATTGTAAAGATTGTTCATCCACAGACGGTGTGATGCAGGTTTCACCCGGTGATATTTTTTGTAAGAAAATGGTAATACATTTCTATAGTCCATAGACTAAAAGACATCAAAGAATGAGACATAGGGATTTGATGCTCTTTACGAGTACACATATGTGGCGAATATTAGCATTTCTAACATCACTATGCTGTTAGTAAATAAGCCATTTACACACATCCATAGAAGGCAACGAAGGATATTCCACACACATAACCAGCTGATTGAAACGAAGAGATTATTTCACATGTGTAAACTAGAGTGGTCTTAAAAATTTGTTTCCCGTAAAAAGACTATACCGCCCTACAATTTATTCCTTTGTATGTAAGTAATAAATATCACAACTCCTGGGCAGATTACACCAGCTTAAGGCGTGGCACATTCCTATTGAAAATGCCCAAACCCATTTTTTTTTAATTTTCGAGAATAATGCCCAACAAAATTTTATAAAAGTTGTATATATGCTGTTTTACCTTACAGTGTGTTTATAGCAAGAAAAATAAGCATTTTCCAACTGTTTCGGAAGACCAATTGACGTATGAAGTCAAAATCCGTTACACGTATTTTTTCCATATGGTTAAGAACCACGCCTATTTTATAAACATTTTTTTTTAATAAAGAATCATAGACCAATGTAAAAGATATTATCTTTGCGAAAAAAATCTTTATATCAATCGTATTTTACTTTCAAAATACCATAATAACAAGAAATTTAAGAACTAAAATATTTAAAATAGGTGTTTCACCACTCCTTCTTCGACCATTCATTATTCTGCGTTTCGATTGCCATTACTGGAAGAAGAATTGAAATATTGTGAAAAAAGTCTATATCCTTATTTTTTATAAATATGAATATTTCTAATAAAATCGTCCAAAATCATTTAATATATACCCCCTTTTGACAACTTACGACAGCGCTTAACCGTTTAAACTGGCTCCGCGAACTGGCGCCAATTGGTCACACAAGAGAGTTTAAATAGTTTTTTCCACCTGTTCCTCTGCTTTCATAGGCGGTTCCGATAGAAACACTTTCTTGGGTGGAGCGTCATCTTTCATTCGCATAACATGACCTGCCCAGCATACCACTGCATTATAATTCGCTGGATTATGTTAATGTCTGCGTAAAGCTCGTACAGTCATAATTAAATCTTCTTCGGTACTCGCCATCGCCAACGCGTAGCGGCCGTAAATCTTTCGAAGAACTTTTCTCTCGAACACTCCCAGAGTCGCTCATCTGATGCTGTCATGTTCCATGCTTCGGCACCTATAGCAGGATGGTACGATAAGTGACTTGTAGAGTATGATTTTCGTTTACCGAGAGAGGACTTTACATTTCAATTGCCTACCTAGTCCAATGTAATATTTATTGTCAAGAGTGATTCTTCGCTGGATTTCAGAACTGATGTTGATGCTTGTGTTAATTCTAGTTCCCAAATAAACGAAATTTCGAAATCATGGCTGACTCTTTGCTGGATGATAGCAGGTACTTCGTTTTGTCCTTATTTGCCATCAACCCAACAACTTGTAAATTTCTTGTCTCTAGTTTGGCAACGATGCCCTTAATAAACATCCTTTTTCAAAAATAGATGTCGCAGCTTGGCGTTTAGCCGCATGTTTTAAATGAAACACAACGGTGATATCTGCCAACTTATTTGTACATATCACGACCTCTGTTTCTCCAGTGTCCCAATGATCCAAAGCATTCCCGTGAGAATTGAGAGGGATACGGAGCTAGAAAACTCACTGGATAATGGCTAATATGTGTGAAGTGAGCGCGAATCATTATTTCACTAGCTGACAACCACTGCCTTAGACCATGGAGGGGTGTTTATTTAATTAATTTGGGTGTCTTTTATAAGAAGTATTCCTATTTGTACAGGAAATAAGTGTAAAGTGTTTCTTCACAGTAGGTTAATTATTCTTCATTGGTCAAAAGAGGTTGCCACACCCATTTAAAAATGTTTAAGTTACTTCAAACGGTCTTCGAGTTATGGCTTCAGAGCGGTACCCAATCATGATAAAATAAGAGGCGCTGCCACGCCCGTTTCCAAAAACTGTTGCCATTCATTTAATTGTTATAAATCACTTTAGAAGAGAAATAGCATATTAACAACTTTTTATAAGGTTTTGTCGCGCATGGCTGTCGAAAATTACAAAAAACCGATTCTGGGCATTTTCAATGAAAATGTGCCACGCCTTAACCTGAAGTTATCTGCCCAAGACTTTGCATTTTTTTACCTACGTACAAAGGAATAATTTCAGGGGGCGGTACAGCCTTTTCTTAAACTTAAAATTTTTTTTCATACAAAATATGTCCAGTCTAATGTACACATACATATGTAGACAGCAGACAAGAGCGAAAAAGAAAGAGAAGCAATTACACAGCAACCCAGCGGACCAGTTCGATTAATTTGCGAGGATTCGCAAATGCTCAGAAGTGAGCTCATATGCGAACAAAGAGCGATAGAAAATTATTTATCACATGTTTCCAGGAATAATTGCAAGCGGGCAAAGAACGATGCTCATTTTTGTGGCGCAAAATACTTTCTTGTGAGCTTTTGCAACATGTGTTTTGTGACAAAAACGAAAATCTAGGCAAAATAACGGTTCATAATATCATGTGTACCGTAATTTCTTCTATCGACACGCAGCGCAAATACAATTTTTAGTCTATGTTATCTGTGAAAGTGAATAGTTGAGGTTTTTCTCTGACGCTATAACTCCAGAACGCACGAACGCGATTTCCACGTGTTGAAAGGTCTCGGGCTCCGTGAGGTTTATAGCAAAGAAAATTCAGGATCGACGCACAGGGTCTCGAGATATAGGTCAAAACGTGGACCCGGGTACCCCTAGAATATGTTTTATAGAATATGGATATCGAATGAAAGCTGTTGATGAGTGCTTTAGTAGAGGGTAATTTTCATACCCCTGGGTGACTAGGGTCTCGAGATATAGGCCAAAGGTGGACCCGGGTATCCCTGGAATGTGTTTATAGAGTATGGATAACAAATTAAAGCTGTTGATGAGTGCTTAGTAGAGGGTAATTTTCATATTGGCGGCCACCGTGGTGTGAAGGTAGCGTGCTCCGCCTACCACACCGGATGACCTGGGTTCAAACCCCGGGCAAAGCAACATCAAAATTTTAGAAATAAGGTTTTTCAATTAGAAGAAAATTTTTCTAAGCGGGGTCGCCCCTCGGCAGTGTTTGGCAAGCGCTCCGGGTGTATTTCTGCCATGAAAAGCTCTCAGTGAAAACTCATCTGCCTTGCAGATGCCGTTCGGAGTCGGCATAAAATCATGTAGGTCCCATCCGGCCAATTTGTAGGGAAAATCAAGAGGAGCACGACGCAAATTGGAAGAGAAGCTCGGCCTCAGATCTCTTTGGAGGTTATCGCGCCTTACATTTATATTTCATATCCTTTGGTGAGTAGGGTCTCGAGATATAGGCCAAAACCTGGACCTGAGTACCCCTAGAATGTGTTTATAGAATATGGATATCAAATTGAAGCTGTTGATGAGTGCTTTAGTACAGGTAGTTTTCATACCTATTGGTGACTACGGTCTCGAGATATAGGCCAAAACGTGGATCAGGGTAACACTAGGATGTGTTTTTACATTATGGATACCAAATTGAAGCTGTTGATGTTTGCTTTAGTACAGAGTAAGTTTTACACCGCTGGGTGACTAGGGTCTCGAGATATAGCCCAAAACAAGGACCCGGATACGCCTAGAATGTGTGTGTATTATGGATATCAAATGAAAGCTGTTGCTGAGAGCTTTAAAGTAATTTGCATTGTGATATTCGATTTAGTCGCATCAACCTGGCAAAACGGATAAATATGCATGCGAAGGCGAAATAAAGACCTGAATTAATAATACTCACATACCTACCTACATACGTCCTATTCGATTTGCCTGAAATGTGGTATATAAATTGCCGATATTAGTATTTACGACTCTTTTTTCCGGGAAGTAGACCAGAGGCGGACTGGGACGGGGATTAGGATTTGGACTGGGACCGAGACTGAGACTGAGACTCGGAGTGGGACTGGGACTGAGACTCGGAATGGGACTGGAACAAAATACATGCCACCCACTGGGACTGACAATAAGATATGAATAAGAATGAGAAAAACTTGAGAGAAGAGAAAAGAGAGAAGGAGACTGAGAAAGAGATAGAATGAGACGAAAATGGAGATATATGAAGCGAAAAATACGGAGGGAGAAGTAAATACAAAGATTGTGAAAAAGGGGCGAGGGCAGAGTTTAGACGGAAAAATCTTATTAATATATATGCAGATAGACCAAATTTAGGCAGAACAACGTCTGTCGTGTCTGCTAATTGTTTAATAAAATAGTTTTATATTTATTATACACAAATAAACACTGTGGAATCTAAGTAGAAACGTGATTTATTTCTGTTTTATTCAATATATTTGCGAGGCGACGCATGTTAGACAATAAAGACTCGATTTTGTGGAGGCATATAGGCCAAGAGTGATACTACCAATATCACATCTAAACACGTATGAAGACTTTGCAGCATTCAGAAGATCTTAAAAATGAAAAACTCTTTAAAGGGTAGTTATAGGATTTAAGTGTAATTTTTCAACTGATATGATAACAATTCATTTTTTATTTGATCAAAATTGTCGAGTTAGTAACTAGCGCAAAGAAAACATATTTATAAGGGGCTACTGGCGTCAAATAATGACGGATGCAGGAGCAAAAACTTGTTACTAGCGTGGAACGACACAAAAAAATGTGTGAGAATTTTTTACAACATAAGCCATATGCCGTAGGTATAATTTTTAGAATTTCCTATACAGAAAATGTCAATATTAATTTATTTTATTATTTTTTATACCTTTCATGAACATGAAATTGTATCTTCTAGCTTCGATGGTTAATAAAACAGCAGAAACATCCGGATAATTATCTTAATTATTTATTCTTCAGTCGTCAATTCAATAATGTCTACCATCTTCTCTTTTCTTCCTTTACAGTGATGTATTTTTGCTTATTCTATTAATTAATTCCATGGTTGTATTTTTTTCTTATTCTGTTGCATTAGTTGACATGGTTGCATTTATGATCTTACAAAATGGTTTATTAACTTTGGTCCGATGTTTGTAGCGTTGAGAAATATAGAAGATAGACTCACATTAAGTACACCGAATTGATCAGGGCGACGAACTGAGTTGATATAGCCTTGTCCGTCCGTCTGTCCGTCCGTCTGTCTGTTTGAACGCAAACTAGTCCCTCAAATTTTGAGATATCTCAATGAAATTTGGCACAAGGATGTATTTTTGTATTATATTAGCCTTTTGTCGGATCCGGTAGAATCGGACCACTATAACATATATCTCCCATACAACCGATCGTTCAGATAAGACGATTTTATATATATTCTAATATATCATAGAAGATATTCTGTAAAAATCACTTTGATCGGAGCTATATATAGTTATATCCCATACAACCGATCGTTCAGATAGAAAGATTTTTCGCCATTTCTCACTTAATTTAGAAAGTATAAACGTGAAACTCGGTGATATATATTTTAATATATCATAGAAGATTTTCTGAAAAATCACTTTGATCGGAGCTATATATAGTATATATCCCATACAACCGATCGTTCAGATAGAGAGATTTTTGGCAATTTCTCCTGAATTTCCAATATAAAAACGTTAAACTTGGTGATATATATTCTAATATATCATAGAAGATTTCCTGTAAAAATCACGTCGATATATAATATATATACCATACAACCGATCATTCAGATAAGGGGGTTTTTTGCCATTTTTATTTTATATGTATCTTAAAAATCCTTTAGGTATGTACATCTGTTCACTATATATTTCTGATCTTATAAAAATAAAATAAATCTAAGGCGCGATAACCTCCGAAGAGATCTAGGCCGAGTGAGTTTTCACTGAGAGCTTTTCATAGCAGAAATACACCCGGAGCGCTTGCAAATACTGCCGAGGGGCGACCCCCCTTAGACAAATTTTCTTCTAATTGAAAAACTTTATTTCTAAAATTATTGATGTTGCTTTGTTCGGGGTTTGGACCCAGGGCATCCGGTGTGGTAGGCGGAGCACGCTACCATCACACCACGGTGGCCGCCTTATCTTATACATCCGATTATTTGGAGATTACGAACGGGATAAGATCATTGTTCAGCGCAATTCATGAAAGGTATGAAGTCTTCGGCAGAGCCGAAGACAGTCCCGTCCTTACTTATTTATTATTAACTTCATTATTATTTATATTCATAGAAAGGTCTAAACTTTTAGCTTGTTATACCTTTCATGAAATGAAATGGTATATTAATTTCGTCACGAAACCGAAAATTGTAAGTCCTTAAAGGAAAATAGATAGACCCACCATTAAGTATACCGAAATAATCAGGTTGAAGAGCTGAGTTGATTTAGCCATGTCCGTCTGTCCGTCTGTCCGTCTGTCCGTCTGTCTGTTTGTATGCAAACTAGTCCCTCAATTTTTGAGATATCTTGATAAAATTTGGTGAGCAGGTGTATTTGGGTGTCCGATTAGACATTTGTCGGAACCGACCGGATCGGACCACTATAGCATATATCCTCCATACAACCGATTTTTCAGAAAAAGAGGATTTTTGTAATATCTTACCCAATTTAACAGATTGAAGCTTCAAACTTCACCATATACTTTCGTATATTGCACATATTGTTGCCTGAAAAAATTTATGAGATCGGTCGTATATATAGTATATATCCCCCACAACCGATTGTTCAGATAAGGAACTTTTCGTAATTACTGCCCTATTTTAAGAGCTAGAGGCTTCAAATTTCAGCGAATGCTTACGTATATAGCATATATTGTTGTCTGAAAAAATCATAAAGATCGTGGTATATATAGTATATATATGGTGGTATATATAATATATATATAGTATATATATATATAATTTCGCAAATTTTAGCCCCATTTTAACAGCTAGAAGCTTCAAATTTCACCGAATATTTACTTATATAGCATATATTGTTGTCTGAAAAAATTATAGAGATCGGTTGTATATATAGTATATATCTCATACAACCGATTGTTCAGATAAGAAACTTTTCGCAATTTCTACCCCATTTTAACAGCTATAAGCTTCAAATTTCACCGATTGGTTATGTATATAGCATATATTGTTGTCTGAAAAAATCATAGAGATCGGTTGTATATATAGTATATATCTCATACAACCGATTGTTCAGATAAGAAACTTTTCGCAATTTCTACCCCATTTTAACAGCTATAAGCTTCAAATTTCACTGATTGCTTACGTATATAACATATATTGTCGTCTGAAAAAATCATAGAGATCGGTTGTATATATAGTATATATCTCATACAACCGATTGTTCAGATAAGAAACTTTTCGCAATTTCTACCCCATTTTAACAGCTAGAAGCTTCAAATTTCACCAACTGCTTACGTGTATAGCATATATTGATGGTCTGAAAAAATCGTTGAGATCGGTGGTATACATAGTATATATCTCATACAACCGATTGTTCAGATAAGAAACTTTGCGCAATTTCTGCCCCGTTTTAACAGTTAGAAGCTTCAAATTTCACAAAATGCTTTCGTATATAGCATATATTGTTGTCTGAAAAAATCATAGAGATCGGTGGTATATATATTATATACTTCATATAAACTGTCATATTGGACCCTTTTTTACGGCTAGAAGCTTCAAGATTCATCAAATTTCATCAAATAGTTACGTTTACGTCATATATTTTTGGAATACGTGATTCGTAGCCATAGTTTTTACATGCAGACCACAAAAAACGTGAAGCTTTGCATCCTCACACAGATTACCTACCTATTTTTATACCTTTCATGAAAATGAAATGGTATATTAATTTCGTCACGAAACCGAAAATTGTAAGTCCTTAAAGGAAAATAGATAGACCCACCATTAAGTATACCGAAATAATCAGGTTGAAGAGCTGAGTTGATTTAGCCATGTCCGTCTGTCCGTCTGTCCGTCTGTCTGTTTGTATGCAAACTAGTCCCTCAATTTTTGAGATATCTTGATAAAATTTGGTGAGCAGGTGTATTTGGGTGTCCGATTAGACATTTGTCGGAACCGACCGGATCGGACCACTATAGCATATATCCTCCATACAACCGATTTTTCAGAAAAAGAGGATTTTTGTAATATCTTACCCAATTTAACAGATTGAAGCTTCAAACTTCACCATATACTTTCGTATATTGCACATATTGTTGCCTGAAAAAATTTATGAGATCGGTCGTATATATAGTATATATCCCCCACAACCGATTGTTCAGATAAGGAACTTTTCGTAATTACTGCCCTATTTTAAGAGCTAGAGGCTTCAAATTTCAGCGAATGCTTACGTATATAGCATATATTGTTGTCTGAAAAAATCATAAAGATCGGTGGTATATATAGTATATATATGGTGGTATATATAGTATATATATATATATATTATTTATATATATATTTCGCAAATTTTAGCCCCATTTTAACAGCTAGAAGCTTCAAATTTCACCGATTGTTACTGTATATAGCATATATTGTTGTCTGAAAAAATCATAGAGATCGGTTGTATATATAGTATATATCTCATACAACCGATTGTTCAGATAAGAAACTTTGCGCAATTTCTGCCCCGTTTTAACAGTTAGAAGCTTCAAATTTCACAAAATGCTTTCGTATATAGCATATATTGTTGTCTGAAAAAATCATAGAGATCGGTGGTATATATATTATATACTTCATATAAACTGTCATATTGGACCCCTTTTTTACGGCTAGAAGCTTCAAGATTCATCAAATTTCATCAAATAGTTACGTTTACGTCATATATTTTTGGAATACGTGATTCGTAGCCATAGTTTTTACATGCAGACCACAAAAAACGTGAAGCTTTGCATCCTCACACAGATTACCTACCTATTTTTTATTTTATATTTATCTTAAAAATCGTTTAGATATGTTCAAATTTCACCAAATGCTTACGTGTATAGCATATATTGTTGTCTGAGAAAATCATAGATACCGGTGGTATATATAGTATATATCCCATACAACCGATTGTTCAGATAAGAAACTTTGCGCAATTTCTTCCCCATTTTAACAGTTATAAGCTTCAAATTTCACCGATTGCTTACGTATATAGTATGTATTGTTGTGTCAAAAAATCATGGAGATCGGTGATATATATAATATATATATGATGGTATATATAGTATATATATATAGTATATATATATTTTTTTACGATTTCGGCCCCATTTTAACAGCTAGAAGCTTCAAATTTCACCAACTGCTTACGTGTATAGCATATATTGATGTCTGAAAAAATCATTGAGATCGGTGGTACACATAGTATATATCTCATACAACCGATTGTTCAGATAAGAAACTTTACGCAATTTCTGCCCCGTTTTAACAGTTAGAAGCTTCAAATTTCACAAAATGCTTACGTATATAGCATATATTGTTGTCTGAAAAAATCATAGAGATCGGTCGTATATATATTATATACTTCATATAAACTGTCATTTTGACCCCTTTTTTACGGCTAGAATCTTCAAAATTCATCAAATTTCATCAAATAGTTACGTTTTCGTCATATATTTTTGAAATACGTGATTCGTAGTCATAGTTTTTACACGCAGACCACAAAAAACCTGAAACTTTGCATCCTCACACGAATTACCTACCTGTTTTTTATTTTATATTTATCTTAAAAATCGTTAAGGTATGTAGATCTGTTCACTATATATTTCTTATCTTATACATCCGATTATTCGGAGATTACGAACGGGATAAGATTATTGTTCAGCCCCATTCATGAAAGGTATGAAGTCTTCGGCACAGCCGAAGACAGTCCCGTTCTTACTTGTTTATTTTATATTTATCTTAAAAATCGTTTAGATATGTTCAAATTTGACCAAATGCTTACGTGTATAGCATATATTGTTGTCTGAGAAAATCATAGATACCGGTGGTATATATAGTATATATCCCATACAACCGATTGTTCAGATAAGAAACTTTGCGCAATTTCTTCCCCATTTTAACAGTTATAAGCTTCAAATTTCACCGATTGCTTACGTATATAGTATGTATTGTTGTGTCAAAAAATCATGGAGATCGGTGATATATATAATATATATATGATGGTATATATAGTATATATATATAGTATATATATATTTTTTTTACGATTTCGGCCCCATTTTAACAGCTAGAAGCTTCAAATTTCACCAACTGCTTACGTGTATAGCATATATTGATGTCTGAAAAAATCATTGAGATCGGTGGTACACATAGTATATATCTCATACAACCGATTGTTCAGATAAGAAACTTTGCGCAATTTCTGCCCCGTTTTAACAGTTAGAAGCTTCAAATTTCACAAAATGCTTACGTATATAGCATATATTGTTGTCTGAAAAAATCATAGAGATCGGTCGTATATATATTATATACTTCATATAAACTGTCATTTTGACCCCTTTTTTACGGCTAGAATCTTCAAAATTCATCAAATTTCATCAAATAGTTACGTTTTCGTCATATATTTTTGAAATACGTGATTCGTAGTCATAGTTTTTACACGCAGACCACAAAAAACCTGAAACTTTGCATCCTCACACGAATTACCTACCTGTTTTTTATTTTATATTTATCTTAAAAATCGTTAAGGTATGTAGATCTGTTCACTATATATTTCTTATCTTATACATCCGATTATTCGGAGATTACGAACGGGATAAGATTATTGTTCAGCCCCATTCATGAAAGGTATGAAGTCTTCGGCACAGCCGAAGACAGTCCCGTTCTTACTTGTTTATTTTATATTTATCTTAAAAATCGTTTAGATATGTTCAAATTTGACCAAATGCTTACGTGTATAGCATATATTGTTGTCTGAGAAAATCATAGATACCGGTGGTATATATAGTATATATCCCATACAACCGATTGTTCAGATAAGAAACTTTGCGCAATTTCTTCCCCATTTTAACAGTTATAAGCTTCAAATTTCACCGATTGCTTACGTATATAGTATGTATTGTTGTGTCAAAAAATCATGGAGATCGGTGATATATATAATATATATATGATGGTATATATAGTATATATATATAGTATATATATATTTTTTTTACGATTTCGGC
>JARSSU010031165.1:0-20168 GCA_029619165.1 Eurosta solidaginis
ATTGCAGTTTAACTGCAGAATCTGAAGTGTAAGTGACGGGTGGACTACGCCTAGGTTGTGGAAAGGCCAGGACGCAATTGCTGTTGTGGCCTTGGGGATGTGGCGCCCTGGGCAAGCATTGGGGTACCCTGATGATTTGGGTTTGCGACCTGGCAACATGGCGCGATGAAACCCGTCGGGGGGTTGCCGTCGCGGAGACCAGAACATCTAGGAAAGTGGCACCACCCAAGGCAGGAGCTGCATTGAGCGGATGTCGCAAACCTATATATTCTGTGCAGGCAGACGGTGCCAAACGGAGGCAGGGACTAAGAGTCTGTTTCCCTGACCTGCCACGATTGCTGCCAGAAAAGAGGGGGGGGAGAAGAAGACGGGGGCAGGGGCTGATGCTCAGCATTGCAACCAGCTCTACTACGAAGGTAGTAGTTATGAGTGGTATCAGCTGTTTGAGTTGTTGGCGCCGTGGGGCGCGAGCAGCAGCGGGTACTTGTTGTGGCTTGCTGAGCAGCGAAGCTGCTGGAAGGTAGTGGGGATACGCTTAGGCGTAGACTACGGGACGCCCTTGGGCGTGAGCAGCAAGGAGCCACAAAAGATTTATAAAAGTTACGTGGACGTCGGGTTTTGGGATCAAGCCCAGAACAACCTGTCCGATGCAACCATCCCTTGCACGAGACACACTGAACAGAGTATGACCGTCCTAAAAAGATTCTTTGCTGGCAAATGCAGCAAAACCATTTCTCATGACCGGGGTCAGGAGACGGACCCGGATTGGGTTCGATACCTTCCCGGAGTAAGAGAATATGTAGCAGTCCTGCTGCAAGGAGCTGCTGGGAGGATGACAATTTGTGGGAGGGACGAAACAAATTAAATGGGGTCACACTGAAATGACAGTCCTTGGTCGGGAAAAATCCCGAGTCGCTCCGGTACATAGAACCGACTGCCTTGGGAAGCGCAGCTCTTTGGCCTCACTATGTAGATGATGTTTGGGGGTCATAAGGACACATCCGGTGGCAGTTCTGATTGCAGCATTACCTTATCGTATGCCTATTAGTGCGTGTAAATAGATGCATAGATTCTGCACCGACTTCCATATATCCAAGATTATTTAAAATACGCGAAATATGGGAATATACGCTTAGGTAAAACTCCTGAATAATCAGGTTACCTTAGACTAGGGAAAGAATTGGTACTCGGGCGTACCTATATTCGCTTGTCAGCGTAGTAAGGTGTGAGGTATCTGGAAATAGCTTTCGAGTCTGGAGGTGTGTTATAAGATTCTAGGGCAATGTCGGCATTGCTCACAACTTTATTTTCCATAACTTGGTGTTCCCTTCATTAGCTCGTGGATCTGAAGGATTGGACGCTGTTTCCTCCTTCCTGTTTTATAATATTTTTTACAAGCGCCGTTACTATACCTGTCAATTGGTTCATATTAACTGACACAGTAGAGGAAACTGTGGTTGTGGGGATGAGTTTAGAATAGGTGGTCTGCCTAAACTGGGGTTCGACATTTTAATAAATCATTAAACAAATTTTTTTATTTTTGATTTGTTTATAATTTTCTGGAAGTCCCTTTGGTAGTGAATTGCAGAGAATTTTAAGTTTATAAGCTTCAATTATATTATTTTATGGGCAATGTCCTAATATCATAGATTGAGTGTTTAGATTTTGCCTAATATTCAAAAAAAAATATCTCTCTTTCTTACTATTCACTTCACTAATATTCCTAAATACGTCTTCTTCCGTTAACTTCACTTTTCTTTTTAAATCAGTTAATATGAAGATGATAATTCATTACTTATACTATTCTTACTCTAGCTTTCTGGCGGTCCGCTAGTGATCCATTTTCCTTTTTGGTATTTTCGTAAATGAAACCAGCACAGGTGAAGGGTTGCGTCTTCCTAATGGAATCCGGTGGGGTTTCGATTGATACCAGATCAGTCCTTAGGGTATTACACTACACCAATATTTTTGTCTCGGCTGAAACGCAGCGTCTTCCTTTTTTTCCACTACCGGCTGTCCTTACACAGATTACGGACTAAAACTGGTGCTTGCTCGGGCGCCAGTTAAGTTTGTATTATATGAAAAATATTTTTTAAAAATTTGGACTTAAGCCCGCTTGATCTTTATTAAGTTGAATCTAGCTTAAGATTAAATACAATAATACTCTTACTTCTACTTTACACCTATGATTTCTTACATTGCCAAATTTTCCTATTGAAGCTTTTACCAACAATATTGCTGAATGTTGTTTGTCGGTGAAAATTTCTGATCGTTGCTTACCATTATTGCCGCTATTGCTGCGTAGATAGTTTGATCGGCACGTGTTGTGTCGCAAGAATGTTTTGTAACGCAGCGTTACAATAATATAACCCCCCCTGTACTTCTTTTCACTTACGCCTGAGCCCCCTGTACTTCTTTCTATAGCATAGCCAACAACCAACAACTGATGGCAGGCGGCAACAAGACAACCATCATATGGTAAATGGTCATATGCAACACAGCTGATGGCAGGCCAGTGGTGTATTTTTCCAGCAACATAACATTCATCGCAATAGTGGTGTAATTATTTCTCCAGCATTTTGCAGCACAAACCGTATAAAAGGAGTGAATTTGCATTTTGCCATTCAGTCCTCGCAAGTAAGCCAGCGCGAGTGGATGTCTTTTTAAAGACATACTTTTCCCTCCCGCTAGCTAGCTGAGCGGAAGGGGCGCTGTCATGGCGCGGGACGACGGGGAGGATGCCTTTGTACTACTTTGCCCCTCGCGCCCTCCTAGATGCTGAGCGGCCCCGACTCCTTAATGACCATACAACCCCTTCCTCTCAGTTCTAGCTTCGCCTGGCTGAGTGGTAAGGGCACCGTCATGGCGCGGGTCACCCTTCACTTGGTTAAGGACGACGGGGAGGATGCCTTCGCGCTACTTTGCCCCCCGCGCCCTCCTGGGTGTTGAGCGGCCCGACGCCTTCATGACCATACGACCCCTCCCCCTCAGTTCTGGCTTCGGCCGTGAACTGATGCGCCCACGGATCGATCCACGGTGTCTCGGCTGGTATAGTCCCGCCTACCGATCCATCCGATCACACCGATACCGCCTACGACTACGGATCCCACCGAATACCCAGCCTACTTCCCCTCTCTCCTTCGCCCTGGTACGCCCTCCGTAGCCCACCGCCGCTGCCGTCGCATCGTCGCCCATCTGGTGCTGCCGCTGCTTCCATCCCGCCGGTGCTACGCCGACCGCTGGCCGTCCAGCCGCTGTGCTGATCCCGCTTTGCTGGTACCGCCGTGCTACGCCGCCGTGGCCGTCCGCCATCCTACCGCCGTTAAGCCGCTGCTTCTACGCCGGCCGTTGGCCGCCTGCCGTTAAGCCGCCGCTGCTACGCCGACCGTTGGCCGTCCGCCATCCTACCGGCGTAAAGCCGCTGCTTCCGTCCCCGCCTGCTGCTACGACGACTGTGGCCGTCCGCCATCCCACCGCCGTTAAGCCGATGCTTCTACGCCAACCGTTGACCGTCCGCCATCCTACCACCGTTAAGCTGCCGCTGCTACGCCGGCCGTTGGCCGATCGTCATCTTACCGCCGTACCATCCGCCCTGCCGATACCCCCTCTGCTACGCCGACCGTTAGCCGCCGCTCCCCCTCACCATCTTGGGAGGGAAAGCTGCTGCTTGCCTAATACCTCCAGCCGTGTGTGCGTGCGTTCGTTACACATAAATATTGTGTTTTTATTCAGTAAGGGTTTGTGGGAGCTTTACTCGACACTGGATTGACTGAGCGTTACCCCGGCCTTAGAGAAAAGCCACCTCACAAATGTCGCCCGAGCAAGCACCCTCCTCCGTGGAAAACCAAATACAACAACCACCAACACTACCGGGGCGGGTTCGACGAACACACCACCAGAAACAACAAACACACAGGCTAGCGAAGGTACGATGCCGAATACCGAGTCACTCAATTGGATCTACTTACTGAAACGGGAGAGGCTGATAGAGAAGTGCAAGAAGCATAGGATTCACGTGGAGGGTAAAAGCGTAGCCGATCTGCGCCGCGCACTGAGCACGTACGTGCAAACAAAACGCACTAGGAAATCAAGCGAAGACCTACTGAAGGAGATGGAGAGGGAAATAAAAGAGGACGCAGGGAAACCAGTTAAACTACCAACACCGACAGTAACCGGTATGAATATCACCCCAAACAACACCGACCAAGTCATACACGCCATCCAGGTACAAAATCCCAGCTCGCATGCGCATGAGAGAGAAACGCGCACCACCGAAACGAGATGAAATGAGCGCCGGTGAGCTAATGAATACCGTCGGCCACTGTGATCTGCATTTTTCGGGAGAGGAGTCGCTGCATGAATTTCTGGGAGAGGATAGAGGAGCTCGCCGAATGTTACCGCATCCCCGTCGACCGGCTCCTCCTACACGCTTCCGGAACTGGTACGAGGCAAAGCGCTCCAATGGTACCGCATCCGTAAGCAACAAATCAACCACTAGAGCGATTTCGAAGGGAGGTGAAACATTTTTTCCTGCCTAAGTGTCATCTTCGACATTTAGAAGAGGCCATCCGACAACGCTGGCAACAAGGCCGAGAAAAAGCCAAGGACTACGTCCCCGCATTGGAAATGCTGATCCGCCAGCACCCGACAATGTACAAGGAAAACCACCTCGAGCGAATCTACGATGGCCTACGCGTTGAATATCGCCTCTTCGTTAAGCGCAGCGAGTTTAGGGACGATCGATGAGCTCCTGGAAATAACGGAGGAATATGAGCTGCTAAAACGCAAGGAAGCGAAACAGGGCAAAGTGGTGGTCCACAACCTGTATCATCTTCAAACGGAGTACGATGGCAAAGAGTGCTGCTGGCCCTGCAAGGAACGCGGACACCGCCGCTTCCAATGCAGGGGCCGCTGGAGAATGTTCTGCTCCAGGTGTGGACAAGACAACATCCTCTCCAGGGACTGCCTTTGCCCTTGGGACTAACCAATCCACCGACAAGAACACACCCAGGATGCCGTCCAAACTATGCGAGAGGAATCCGCCAAGCAATATTTGTTCAGCCACAGAAGCCAATGGAAACCGCCAGCCCGCGAGCCCGCTGCCGAAATGCAAGTAGATGACCGTTTCTACATACCGATAACCGTCGAGGGCACGAGCGTGCGCGTGCTAGTGGACACCGGCGCCACCCTCGATGAGTCAATACGAAATCACCTGGAGAGGAACAACATGAAACCATGTCTTAACAGGCAGACCAGGCGTGTGTCTACAGTTCGAATTCCTACCCAGCAAGGATTACGTACCAAGGACGAACGACTAACGCAATGATGTCCGTCATCCCGAACGTGGCAGAACGGATGATCTTTGGAATGGACTTTCTTCGGGAAAGGGGAATCACCCTCACGCTAGATGGACAAACGTGATCAGGAGATCAGCCGAGCTAGACACACTATGTGCAATGACCAGCCGGGAACAATGCAAAAATTCGGAGCAGGAAAACTTTTAGCGCACCACCAGAGCGATTGAGCAAAAAACCGTTGGTCAAATTACCGCAGCTGAACATTCGACCATCCTTAAGCCTAACCGACCACTGAAGCAACGCTTCTACAACTTCTATAAAGAGTACCGAAAAAGAGAGCCGAACGCGATATGCAATGCGCTCTCCCGCCGCCCGTCATAAAAAGCGACTGAGAAGAGCCCCGTGAGATTATTGGCAACCATGCAATATCCGCAGCATGGAAATAATAACCGCCGACTTCGTGCCCCCACTACCACGTTCCAAGCAAAGAAGCACTTACCTCCTCGCCATGATCTACAAATTCTACAAGTGGGTGGAGTTAATCCCGGCGCGCCAAACAACAACGGCAAGGGTGCTCAAAGTGCTACAAGAAAAGGTCATATACCGACTTGGTTGTCCGAAAACCTTCCTCACCGACAATGGGAAGCAGTTCAGCGAAAAAGCGTTAGCACCGTTCCTGAGCGACCACCGCACTGGGGATTAGGAGATTCCACAAATGTCATCTGCAGTAAATATAGTCAGCAAAGAGTGTACAAAAGCATCTTCAGCAGACGTAAACTTCTGCGAAATACAGCGACGTCAGAGCGGGGTGCACACGGAGGGAGCAGTACAAGAGGCCAGCCAACCGAGCGGAAATTCAAAGAGTACCAATTTTTTCGGGCCATATCTTACAGAATACCTGATGGTCATATTGAAATCGCAAGCCGAGGAAGATGGAAACGAAGAAGAATAAGGTCATGTATTATATAAATTGTATTAAAATATACTCTGTTAGTTTTAAGAACAATGAAATGTAATTATTCTTACGTTATACAAATGAATTAAAAACCTGATATGTACACATTAACTCTGTTAGATATAAGTGGAATGACTCTGTATGCTGTTGAGAGAAAAGAAAAAAATAGTTAATAAAGTGTGTCGCCCACATGCACACCGGCATAATACCTAGGCCATGCCTGGAGATCCATTCTTCCCTACAGCATCTTTCCATCAACGGAAGTGGGAGGGGGACTGCAACGTTGCGTTACAATAACATAAACCCCCTGTACTTCTTCTTTTCACTTACGCCTGAGCCCCCTGTACTTCTTTCTATAGCATAGTCAACAACCAACAACTGATGGCAGGTGGCAACAATACAACCATCATATGGTAAATGGCCATATGCATCCAACAGCTGATGGCAGGCCAGTGGTGTATTTTTCCAGCAACAAAACATTCACCACAATAGTGGTGTATTTATTTCCCCAGCTTTTGCGGCACAAACCGTATAAAAGGAGTGAATTTGTATTTTGCAATTCAGTCCTCGCAGGTGAGCCAGCGGTAGTGGATGTCTTTTTAAAGACATACTTTTCCCTCCGCTAGCTAGCTGAGTGGAAGGGGCGCTGTCAAGACGCGGGTCACCCTTCACTTGGGTAAGGAGGACGGGGAGGATGCTTTGTGCTACTTTGCCCTCCGCGCCCTCCTAGGTGTTGAGCGACCCGACGCCTTTATTACCATACAACCCCTTCCCCTCAGTTCTAGCTTCGCCTGGCTGAGTGGAAGGGGCGCTGTTATGGCGCAAGTCACCCTTTACTTAGGTAGTGACGACGGGGAGGATACCGCTGCTTCCATTCCGCTGGTGCTACGCCGACTGTTGGCCGTCCGCCGTCCAGCCGCCGTGCTGATCCCGCCTTGCTGGTATCTGCCGACTTCATCCCCACTGAAAACCACACACTCATCAATTTTAAGAAAGGAAAGTGGGATGATTACAAATCTTATACTGAAAATCGCTTTGCTGACCTCCCTATCCCGACTGATGCCCGCCAAGGGGAGCGTGCTTTCCGCAAGGTCATCGAATCCGTCTTGGTTCCTTTTATTCCCGCCGGAAGAATTCCGGAGATCCGGCCACATTTTCCGGCTGCGGCCGCATATTTAGCGAGAGAACGTGACCTTATAAGACAGCACGACCTCGGCGACCTCCAAATAAGGGATATAACCAACGTATCAGATTGCTTGTGGATGAACACAAGCGGGTGAATGGGATGAGCATTTAAAGAATTGTAACCTATCTGCCGGTGTGGGTAAGCTCTGGTCCACCGTAAAGTCCCTATCGAATCCGACTAAGCACAATGACAAAATCTCCATCGCGTTTGGCGATAAAGTACTGTCGGAAGAGAAAAAATTTGCGAGAGCTTTTTGCCGACAATATTGTAACGAATTTTGGGAAATTCCGCTTATTTGCAACCTTATACTACGTTCGAATCACTAAACTGTTGAATAAATAAGTCCACTATTCAACAATGCAAAATCTATTAAAGTACTTCACAATAACACTTCTACTTCTCAACAGATAGCGTGCGTAAATCAAACTGATCGTCGTGCCTCAGCTGGTGCTGCTTTATACTCTTTGGTTTCCTCGTTGGCATATTTCTAGGAGTTTCTATTTCTAGAATTTACTACTTGTTTACCAGCTATAAAATTACCAGCTATAACTACAGATGCACGTTATAGCTTCTCATATGCGCGTGTATATGTGAGTGATACTTGCACAAATGATTGCCTACTTTTGTGATGCATGTGTCTGTGCGTTTCTCTCCGCCGAGTGTACGTACATATGTGTAGACATAATGATTGATTTGCTTATGTAGATACCAGTGGCTGCTTGCTTTATTGTTGCTGTGGCTTTATTGACTTAGTATCAGATTAGAGATGTGAGTGTCACTAATATTCGTCACAATATGTAATGCATTCTACGGTTGAATAAATAAGTCCACTATTCAAAGTTCGACGGCGGGCCAACAGACGCGCACGCAAGCATAAACACTGCAATTACCATCGCCGCCAAAGAGGTTGAGGATCATCGTACATGCTGAACCATCTAAATCAGTGGGCCCAGGCGGCATAGCCATGCCGATGCTTAAAAACCTAGACAAAGAGGGATTTAATTATCTAGCGTATGTCTTCAACTTGTGCCTTTCCACCTTCGTCATCCCCGAAAAATTGACAATGGCTACTAACTCTGTAGTAACTCGGGTGGCGTGCTGGCAGCCAAACGCCAATATCCACAGGTTGCTTTCGCACAAGACGTCGGAAAGTATTCCTCTGGGAAAGATGGTTATTGAGCGGCCGCTGCCGTATATTTCTTTAATTTGACCACTTGATACCAGCCTGTAACCGGTTCCAATGAAAAACAACCCTTTAGATTTTGCGCAGGCACTTTTATGTCTAATAAGACCGTAGCTTATAAGAAATTTACTTAAAGCAAGCTTATCTCATACAAATTTTAAGAAAGCAATCTTTTGAGCTTGCACAACGCAATAATAATATAATATGAAAAATGAAAGGATTATTTGTAAAGCACAAAAAAATTAACAGCACAACTGCAAATTTTCAATAATAATAAATTTTTATATATACATAACCAAAAGTGATGACAGGTGGCAATCATGCCGGATCGCCATCCTGCACTTGCGGCGAATTTAATTTGATGGATTTGCGCGGTGGAGGCTGCCACACGGCCAAGGAGATTCCCAATGGGAAATTTAAAGTTAATATAATTAATTCATTGATTTTGGGGGTAATTCAATATAATACAATTCAATATAATCGAATATAATACAAGATACGGGTTATACATAAATTCATAGATATACGTATATAAAAGGGAGGAGATGGGACGGGTGACAGCCTACACCGCGTAAACATCCTGGGCCGCCTAGGCGCACTAAGCGCCTAATGTACGTTTCAGCTCCTGCAAGGCGCGTACTGCTTCCTGGATCAGGATTTTCCCCACCTTCCTTTCGTATGTGGCGGTGCGCAAGCCGGTCGCGGTGCACCGGATGGTACGCTCCCGACGCTGGGTCGCGGGGTTGGCGCGCGAGCAGGCGACCTCGCAGGCTGCTGTTGACGACGACGACGGCGATGTGTAGCGACGCGGCGGCGTGCTTGTGGATGAGACTCCTCTTCGCTGGGTGCTTGGCGGCCTCCGGTGCCGCCATGTAGCAGGGTGTGGTGGAAGCCCCGCAGTCCCGGCATCGTTCAGTAGATGTGCATTGGTTGGTCCGATGCGATAATGCCAAACAGTTGCTACAAAATTGGTGTGCCTTGACGATAACTACCGTTGATGCGTGGGCATTGCCTTGAAGAGAGGGCACACCAAAAGCACGTGATGCTGTAAGCAGAGACGGCATTTGCGGTAATCAGCCACCGCGGGGTTGATGCTTCGTGGCAGGGCTGCGTGTACTACGACTCGCGATTCCAGCGAGCGAAGTGGTGTGGGAACCGGAGGGCGCTGACAATCAATCTGTGAAAGGAGAGGATATGAATGCGTATTAGTGGTATGCCTGATAAGAAACGCCAAGATAGGGACTGCCTGTGAGAGATACGGGATGATTCAGTTATGTTCTGAGATGGTGTCGATAGTTAATCTTAGTGGATTGTAGTTGGTTCGGGAGATGATAGGGAACCATGGGGGGCTAAATCAAGTTCCGCTGGTGGCAGGAAGCAAAATTGTGTGAGGGGCCTGGTGAGAACACCGTTTTGAGTGCGTACGTCGACCACTCGTACGTGTCCGTCTCTACCAGGATGAGTGATCTTCACTCTATCTAGACGCCATTCGGTGGGGGTAACTTGCCTTCCTTAATGATGACTAGATCGCCGATTTTAGGGTGAGGTTGAGCGGTTTTCCATCGGTAACGCTTATGCAGCTCCATGAGATAGTCACTTTTCCAGCGCTTGCTGAATTGGTGATGCAAAACTTTCAACCGTTCCCAACGGTTAATCATAGAAAGGTGTTCATAGTTCGGTTCGGGGATGGAGAGCAGGGGCGCGCCTCGGAGGAAATGACCAGGTGTGAGGGCGGTGAGGTCCGCTGGGTCCTGAGAAAGCGGGGAGATGGGACGAGAATTGAGTACGGCCTCTATACGAATTTATAAAGTCGAGAATTCTTCAAAGGTAAAGCGGTGTGTTCCGGCGACCTTTTTGAAATGAGTTTTAAAGCTTTTGGCAGCAGATTACCATAATCCGCCCATATGGGGTGCGCCGGGGAGTATACATTTTCAATCGATGCCTTGTGGCGCGTACTTTTGGACGATATCTATCGACACTTCGTTGAGGAAGGTGATGAACTCGACTTCGGTAGCTCGCTTGGCTCCGATGAATGTTTTGCCGTTGTCGCTCATCATTTGTTTCGGGTACCCTCGACGACCTACGAATCGGGCGAAGGCAGCGAGAAACGCTTTACTGGTGAGATCCGAGCACAATTCCAGGTAGACCGCCTTGGTGGTGAAGCAACCGAAAACGGCCACATATCCTTTTACTAGAGTTGGAGATCGGAGCATCGAAGCTTTGATGTGAAACGGGCCGGCGAAGTCTACGCCAGTGGTAGTGGAGGTGGGCGCGAAAGTGCATCGTTCGGGAGATAAGGATGTCATTATTTGGGAGTGCGTTTGTTGCTTATGGATGGTGCAGACTTTACATTGGAAAATACATTTTTTTATCGTGGCTTAAGCCGGGCTATGAAGAACTCGTGCCGTACAGCTTGTTGCATGAGTAGAGCTTCCGCATGTAGGGGTAACTCGTGAAGAAACCGTAGGTACAGGGCAGAAAGACGAGACTTTTCGGGGAGGATAATGGGATATCACTCGTTATACGGCATGTCTCCTTGGGCTAGCCGCACATTCGCGCGGAGTATTCCGCTTTTGTCGAGAAATGGGTCAAGTACCAACAGGGAACTACGTTTCCTTAGGGGTTTCGAGTCCTCTAGGCAGGCTCGTTCTGGACCGAAGTATCGGGTTTGGGCCGCGATGATCAGACGGTGTTTCGCTCGTTTGAGTTCGGCATGAGATAGCGAGAAGGTGACAGGATCATGGATGCCGTTTACTGCATCTTTCGCCCGATGTATGAACGTACGAAAGGACGCGTAGAGCTCGAGAGTAGGAGGAAAACCGATCTAGGATATCGTCAGTCTCCTCAGCCGCATGCAGTGCTTCGACTCGGCGAAGTTCGGGGGGTACAATGTTTCTATCCGTTGGTGTTGGCCAGTCCAGGGGGGTCGGGAAGACCTCTCTGGACCATTCCACCATATCGATGAGTTAGCGAGATCGGCGGGGCTACATCCTCTGGTTCCGAGATCCGCGGGTTGTCTTTGCTTCGCACGTGTCGCCAAGGGACATTTCCTACGAGGTCTATAATCTGCGCTGTTCGGTTCGAGACGTAGGTTTTCCAAGAGTGGGGTGGCCTTTCCAGCCAGGCTAGCACGATTTCAGAATCGGACCACATGGTTAATTTTTTTTACGTAGGCCGAGATGGGGTTGGACTACTGCGACTAGCTTGGCTAGTAAGACAGCACCGCACAGCTCCAGGCGTGGCAAACTGATTGTTTTGAGAGGGGCCACTTTCCCTTTAGAGACTAGCAGGTGAGTGAAGACTTGTGTGCCTACGGTGGTTCTTACATAAAAGGTCGCACAGTAAGCCTTTTTTTGGAGGCGTCGCAGAAGCCATGCAGTTCGACAGACTGATCAGGGAGGTAATTTATCCAACGTGGGATCTGAATGCCTGAGATATCCGGGAGATTTTCGGCGAACTGCGCCCATTTGATGAGACGTAGGGGTTTTACTTGTTCATCCCAGTCGGTCATGTCTAGCCATAGTTCCTGCATAAGCATCTTCGCTTGGATCATTATGGGCGAGGTCGAAAAGTTTCGCAATGGAGGAGGAGATTTGCCGCTTCGTGACTGCAGTGGATCCCGGATTCGAGTCCACGGTATAAGAGAATGTGTCCGTTAAGGCGTTCCACTGGATGTCCAGGGTCTTGGCGGTGCTAGTCTTTTCGAACTCGAGAAAGTTTTCTTCCAGCAGATCAGTTTTCGATAAGGTGACCGTTTTTAACTTATAGTCCTTTATTGGACTGTGTTCGTGGGTTCGGAATATTATCCGTTGGTAGTCTTGTTCATCGGGGTGTAAGAGAATTTGGCGGTACATTTTCTCTACATCGCCTACGTCTACGTCTACGTGACCGGAATCCGACTTTTTAGAGGCGTTGAACACAACTCTGACTTTTGTTGTCTTCTTGTCTGGCCTTAGGATCGCATGGTGAGGGAGATAGAACGAGTAGTATTTACCCAGGGATTCTATTTCATTGCGACTGCATTCTTCCATGTGGCCTAGGGACAGATATTCTTCGAGTACCTGTTCGTACTGCTGTTTGAGATCGCCCTTTTTTGAGAGAGTACGTTCCATGCCATGAAACTGTCGTAGGGCTGCATTACGGGATTGACCTAGGTTGATATCGTTCGGGAATGCTGTTTTAAAAGTGAACCGAACCATATATCGACCGTCACTCATGCGAGTGGTGGTGCTTTGATAAAAGTCTTCGCACATTTTATCTTCTGGGGTTTCCACTCGCATTCTGGGTATTTCTTCGATTTCTCAAAATTGCCGTAGCTGTTCGTTCAGCTGGACATTCGTCACTTCCCACGCTTGAAAGGGGTGTGCTCCCACCTTTTCGCGGGTTTGGCCACTTATTATCCAGCAAATATTGTGTTCTGGGCTAGCAGTGTGGGGGAGATCTTTTCGATGCCATTTAGCATTATTTGAGGGATGAGATCGCTGCCCAACATCAGATCGATTTGGGAGGGATTCTGAGAATTCTGGTCTGCTACCTTGAGGTGTGACCATTCACGTATTTGGTTGTTATTTAACCTGAGTGTTGGGAGTTGCCTAGTGAGGCGAGGTAGTACTATTGCCTGGGCCTTTATTTTCACCTTATGGTCAGTTGAGACTAGGGTCAGTGAGCACAACTGGTTGGAGATTTGTACTATTCCGCCTCCCATGCACGATATTTCAAATAGGGATTGGGTATATGGGAGGCCTAGCTTGATTTGAGCTTTTGAAGAGATGAAGCTGCGTTCTGACCCTTGATCCACTAAGGCCCTGAGCCTGAAGCAGTCCCCTCGGTGTTCTATCGACACTATCGCTGTGGGGAGAATGATTTGGATATCATTTTCTGCATGGAACTATTGGATGCGGGCAGCGTTTGAGGTGGGGGGAAGTTCTTCGTTGGGTTATGGATTGGTAACGTTCTGACTTGTTGCTACTTCAGATGTTGTTCTTCGAGGGCCATTGGTTTGATGAGATACTCCGGTGACGTGGAGGGTGGAGTTGTGGCGACATTGGCAGTGAAGGCACGTTCTTGTACTCGTACAAGCTTTGAGGAGGTGCGTCTGAGACACACAGTTTTCGCACATATTGTTTTCCTTCACACATTTTCTACGCTCTGGGATTGACAGTTTCTTGTAGAGCAAACAACTCTGTAGCGTGTGCGAAGATTGTTTGCATACTTTGCAAGCATAAATCCTTTGATGTTCTGTCGCGTGAGAATTTGTGTGCGTGAGGGAGTTGCTATTGTACGGGGGGTTGCGGCTTTGGGTTTGGGTTTGAGCATGCTTGAACTGGGGGTTGTTCTGACTTGGGGGAGGCCTTGAGAAATTGGTGGAGGGTGGATTGTATCGGGGTTTGGCTGGTCGCCATTGGTCCACTCTTTCCACTATCTCGTAGCGAGTGGTCAGAAACTGATCCATTTCGGACCAGTTCGGGAGGTCTCTTCGCGAGTTTAACCACTGTTCCCAAATCGCAACAGTATGTTCTGGGAGCTTGGACCTTACTAAATAAATTAAAATGGGATCCCAACTCTCTGTCGAGACTTGTTGGGTTGCCTATATTTGGAGGCAGTTGTTTACGGAGGATTGCAGTCTCTGTATATCCTCGCTGTTTTCAGTTTGAATGGACTTGAGATTCGTTAGGACTTTTATCTGATTATCGGCCAGGACACTTTTATTTTCATATCGGGATTTCAGTGCTTCCCACGCCAGAGCAAAGTTGCCATCACTAATTGAGAATTGCCTTACTATCTGACGGCTTTTCCTTGGGTTTTGTACCTGAGATGGTACAATTTATGGGCGCTCGAGAGTTTTGTGTGGTTGATATAGACCGCAGTGAACATGTCACGGAAGGACGGCCATTGATCATAATTCCCGTAAAAGACTTCGGTGTCACAGCCGGGTACTTTGAGGTGCATCCCGGAACTTTCTTGGGGAGTGGTGGTTGTAGTGGGGACGGGATTGCTTATTACCACGAGCTGGAGTTTATCACCTATTTGTGCATTTGTGTCCTCATATGCTATAAGGCAGGCCTGGTATTTATTGAAAGCTGAAGCCCTAAAGTCGGCAGGAAGGTCGTTATCATCTGACTCTACTACGTCGTATGCGCTCTGTACCCTTTCCCAGAAGCCCTCGATATTTTTATCTTTTATTTTAGGGATGCCTGGGTGTTATCTTGAATCTGGGTTGTGCCGAACCGAGCGCAGTAATCCGCAAAGAGATCTGTTTCGGATATAAATTTATTTTCGACCACGGTAGCCATTCTACTTGCTAATTTCACTTTAGCTATTTTTGGAATTTTTGTGGACTGCCTGGTGTGTATTTACGAGAGAATATCAAAGGCAGAAGCTTTCCTATTGGTCGAAAGTGGTGTAGACTACGACCAGTTAGACTGAATTGGGAGTAGTGTGGGACTAGTTGGACTGAGCTGCAGAATTTACTGCTAGGTATTTCAAGCAATGTGAATGTGGGCGAATTTACTGCTGGGTATCGCAAATAATAATACAGATATGGGGATAAGAATTTAAATTATACCGCAAGGGACACAAGTTAACTTTGTGAAAGTATGAGTAGGATCTGCCGGTTTGTAATGCACCGCTTTTATGTACGTATGTATATGGTGGTGGGAATATACTACATATATATTTTATGGCGGGAAATTTTTATATGGTCGGGAGCTACCAAAATTTACTTGGGAAGTATATATTTAATATATGTATATGATTATACAAGGGGCTGGGTTCGTTCATCCGACTCGAAGGACCATTAGTTACACTGGTACGGGCACTCACCTGTTGTCCAGTGGTTTTGCCAATAATGATGTTGGTGCTGATGGTGTTGCTGGTGAGGATGAGGGCGATATCGCCGGCAGCTGACTCTTCATAGACCTCTCGCTGAGTTTTGTGTTATGCCCCCGTCGACGTCGTCACTGGAATAACATTGAAACTGCGGATGTTCTTTGTAGTAACTCGGGTGGCGTGCTGGCAGCTAAACGCCAATATCCACAGTTGCTTTCGCATAAGACGTCGGAAAGTATGCCTCTGGGAAAGATGGTTAGAGAGCGGCCGCTGCCGTATATTTCTTTAATTTGACCACTTAATACCAGCCCTGTAACCGGCTCCAATAAAAAACAACCCTTTGGATTTTGCACAAGCACTTTTATGTCTAATAAGACCGTAGCTTATAAGAAATTTACTTAAAGCAAGCTTATCTCATACAAAATTTAAGAAAGCAATCTTTTGAGTTTGCACAACGCAATAATAAAAAAAAATGGCAGAAATACACCCGGAGCGCTTGCAAACACTGCCGAGGGGCGACTACGCTTAGAAAAATTTTCTTCTAATTGAAAAACCTTATTTCTAAAATTTTGATGTTGCTTTGCCCGGGGTGCGAACCCAGGGCATACGGTGTGATAGGCGGAGCACGCTACCATCACACCACGGTGGCCGCCACAACGCAATAATTTAATACGAAAAATGAAAGGATTATTTGTAGAGCACAAAAAAATGAACAGCACAACTGCAAATTTTCATAATAATAAATTTTTATATATACATAACCAAAAGTGGTGGTTTTTGACAGGTGGTGATCATGCCGGATCGCCATCCTGCACTTGCGGCGAATTCAATTTGGTGGATTTACGCTGTGGAGGCTGCCCCACGCCCAAGGAGATTCCCAATGGGAAATTTAAAGTTAAATACAATTCATTGATTTTGGAGGTAATTCAATAGAATAAAATTCAATATAATCGAATATAATACAAGATACGGGTTATACATAAATTCATATATATTCGAATATAAAAGGGGGAGATGGGACGGGTGACAGCCTACACCGCGTAAACACCTGGGAAACCAGCTGTCATAAGAGATTTTTATCATCCGATATCTCTCCTATCGCCAGTAGCCAAGACACTTGAAGCCATTCTGCTTCCCTACTTTAATGCAAATTTGCAACTAGCCAATCAGCAGCATGGCTTCCGAAAATTACATAGCACTACCACAGCGCTAAAGTCTGTCAAATCTAATGGCATCTCTATATGTAATCAATCATTATCGATCAATCATATCAAACGTCAATTAGTGGCATTGGCAGCACTATTATAATCGGATATAATCCTCGCGTAAGTAAAATCTTACAACCCGCACGCTAACATTTTGGTCCATCGTCCCGGATCGCGCAATATCTCCGCAAAATACAGTCCACATCGTTTTTAATTAAAACATTTTATAAAACCCCGCAATAAAAAATGTCTTCGTTGAAAGTTCGCGATTTGGCTTTGAATGCATTAAAACGGCATTTGCAATCGAGCCAAGCCGATTCGCTTGCAGTCGATGCAGAGCACAAGAAGAAGTGGAGGTGTCGTGTGGCGGCGAAACACAGCAGTAGAAGCGCAGGCACGAATTCAATGTGGTGAGTGGTATTTGATCGCTAAATCAAATTTTAAGCGCATTCTTGCGCCACAAGAGCAACCAACTCCCACAGTAACTCCGACTACACCTGCACGCATGCCGCTACCGAAGTTGCAGTTACCATCCTTTATTGGCGATCCAACAAAATGGTTCACTTTTCATGACGCATTCTGTTCACTAGTGAATTCCAATGCAAGTTTGTCGCACGGACAGAAGTTGCAATACTTGCGCAATTGTTTTAAATGGTGAAGCATTGGAATTAGTAGTTTTGCTGTAAAGCGACAGCAACTACAGTGAAACTTGGGATATGCTGACAGCACCTATAAAGTTATGCTTGTCATAGTGGACAGCCATATAAAAGCATTATCATCGATTGAAAAGGCATCGAAAGACTCCGCAAAAGCAATTAAACACGTTTTAAATTAAACATTGCAGCACGTTGGTGCGCTACGTGCCCTCAAACGCCCGGTTGAATTTTGGGACGACTGGCTTGTCCATTTGACTGTTTCGAAATTAGCCTATGAAACGCGAAAACAGTGGGAATTATCGCTTGTGGCCGATGATGTGCCATCGTTTACATCGCTTCGTGATTTTTTGGAAACGCGAGCCCGCTCTTTGGAGATGGTGCTCGCTGCCGCAAACGCACGTACAACTGCAAAGAAACGTTTTGCATACAACATGCAACCAATTAGTACCAAAAAATCATCCATCATCAAAAACCGCTAAAACCACATCGTGTACATACTGAAAGGTGAGCATCGAATCCACACTTGCGAAAAATTCAACCAACTCGACACGAGAGCAAAGCTATCCACGATCAAATCAGATGGTGCATGTCTAAACTGCCTTAGTAAGGACATGTTTTCGCTAACTGCCGCAGCTCGTCATCGTGCCGCATATGCCACGCCGCCACCACACGCTTCTTCATGCTGGCCTCAATACAACGAGGCAGCTCCTACTATGCAAAATGCCGTCCAAAACAACGTAACGTCGCACTACGCCGATGCTGAACGCGTAGTATTACTAGCTACTGCTGACATTTTATCGCAAGATAACTCCGGCCGCTGGCAGCCATCCAGGGCATGTTCGACAACGGCTCACATGCTTCGTTCATCACTGAGCCCTGCGTTCAACGACTTCATTTACCACGAAATACGTCATCAGCTTGTGTCACGGGTATTGGATCCGCACAAGGAGGTCGCACAAAGGGTGAGGTCAAGTTATCCATAGCGCCAGTCACTAAACTCTAATTTCACGTGAGATACGCTTATTTTATCTAAAATTACTAACGACCTACCACAAACGCTTGTCCGAATCACGGTGGCCGCATGTCAGTGGCTTACCGCTTGCTGACCCTAACTATTTCAAACCTGGTCCGATAGATGTCTTGATTGGCATGGACGAAATGGACAAGTTTTTACTCGACGGCCTAAAAAGGGGTGAAAATGGCACTTCGATGGCACAGAAACCGTGTTTGGTTGGGTGCTGTTTGGCAATGCGACTCCTCACAAATAAAACCCCCGGGTAATCTCAACGCATTATTGTAATACGCAACTAACTGACCTCTGCTCAAAGTTTTGGGAGCTGGAAGAGCTACCACCTAGAAAGTTGTACACGCCCGAAGAGTTATTTTGTGAGAAGTTATTCGACGATACAACGCAGCGCGCAACTGACGGCCGATTTATTGTACGTTTACCGCTAAAACCCGAGGTATTGATTGGTGAGTCGCGTAACGCAGCCGTTCGGGCATTGTTGCGAATGTAAAGCAGGTTCGCCACCAACAAAGACCTTCACGAAGAGTACTGCAAATTTGCGAAGGATCTTCTTGACTTGGGTCATATGGAGCTAGCTACAACAACGCAAACCGCATACTATATGCCACATCACGCAGTGGTAAAGAAACAAGTTCCACTACTAAGCTTAGGGTTGTATTCAACGCGTCAATGAAGACGTCGTCAGGGCACTCGTTAAACGACGCGCTAATGGTTGGTCCTCAGCTCCAACAAGATCTCTTCCCGATTTTAGTCCGCTTCCGCACCCATCGCTATGGTATAATTGCGGACATCGAGAAAATGTATCGACAGGTTTACGTCGATAAACGGGACGTCCGACAATCAACGCATTGTATGGCGTGAGCATTCATCGCAGCCAATACGCGACTATCGTCTATTAAGGGTTACCTATGGGGTAGCATTCGCTTCTCATCTGGCTGTCAAATCGTTGCATCACGCGTCACAACAAGCTGGCGCGTTATATGAAATATCGCAAATAGCCGTGTTTTCTTTTTACACGTAAACGTCTATACGCTTATACTTTATATGGACTGCTAAGCGTCAAACTTTAAATAAACCTCTGAAGCTGCTGCGCATAATATGTGTGTCTACTAAATTTCAATACGCATTATACTCAGATGTAACTGAAATATGTGTTTTTTGTTTCACCCTCTACACTAATTCTATGTATTCTATTGTGTCCACAATTCATCGCAACTGATTTAGCTATATGTTATATACAGGCATACAACAGAGGGTTGTGTCTCCGCTTTTCGGTACACCCTGTTGTGCACACTTGTTGTTTAACCACTCCTAAGCAGTTATCTAAGCGGGGATAGGCGTTTTTTTTCACGCGCAAACGTAAACGTATACGCGTGTATAAAAACACGGCTAATATCGTTACGTCAGATTTTTACATGGATGACTTGCTCTCCGGCTCCGGATCTTTCCAAGAACTGACAGCGCTTCAACGTAACATCTCACACGTCTTACCTCAGTGTGGATTCGAGCTCCGGAAGTGGGCAACAATTGCGAGCCATTGAGGCAACAGATGCCGCATGCGTCTACAACGGGTGTCTCATCTCTTGGCTGATGGAAGCGATATCCGTACTCTAGGGTGTATTTGGCTCACGGATACCGACTCTCTTGCGATAGCCTTCAACATAGAGCCACTCCAGTGCGAATTAACAAAACGCATTTTTCTCTCCGATACCAGCAAGATTTCGACCCTCTCGGCCTCATATATCCATGCACCATTCGCTCAAAAATTTGGTTGCAAAGAATTTGGCGTTGTATGTCGATTGGGATGATGTAGTTCCGCCTGAGATAGCTA
>JARSSU010031168.1:0-19241 GCA_029619165.1 Eurosta solidaginis
AAACGACAGATCATATTCATATTGCTCGCAATCAATATAATAATTTATTTTCTACAAATATATTAATACTTTATTAAGAACTAGCAGACCCGGCAGACGTTGTTCTGCCCTAAATTTGCAGAATTTTAATAAGCTTCTTACGTCTAACTCTGCCCTACCCCTCTACACTTTCTCCTAATCTTTTTATTCACTCCTCCCTCCGTCTTTATCGTTTCATCTCGATCTTCGTCTCATTCTATATCTTTCTCAGTCTCCTTCTCTCCTTTCTTTTCTGTCAAGTTTTTCTCCTTCTTCTTCATCTCTTATTGCCAGTCCCAGAGGGAGGTATGTATTTTGTTCCAGTCCCATTCCGAGTCTCAGTCCCAGTCCCACTCCGAGTTTCAATCTCAGTTCAAGTCCTAGTCCTAATCCCAGACCCAGTCCGTCTCTGGTATACTTCCCGGAAAAAGACATCGTAAATAATAATATAGGCAAATTATATACGAAATTTCAGGCAAATCGAATAGGACGTATGTAAATAGGTATGTGGGTATTATTAATTCTTGCCTTTATTTCGACTTCGCATGCATATTTATCAGTTTTGCCAGGTTGATGCGACTAAATCGAATATCACAATGAACTTTAGAGCTCTCAGCAACAGCTTTCATTTGATATCCATAATACACACACATTCTAGGGGTATCCGGGTCATTGTTTTGGCCTATATCTCGAGACCCTAGTCACTCAGCGGTGTGAAACTTACTCTGTATTATAGCACACATCAGCAGCTTCAATTTGATACCCATAATGTAAAAACACATTCCAGGTGTATACGGGTCCACGTTTTGGGCTATATCTCGAGACCCTAGCCTCCCAGTTGTATGAAAAATTATCCTGTACTATAGCACTCATCAACAGCTTTCATTTGATATCCATATTTTATAAACACATTCTAGGGGTACCCGGGTCCACGTTTTGGGCTATATCTCGAGACCCTAGCCTCCCAGTTGTATGAAAATTATCCTGTACTATAGCACTCATCAACAGTTTTCATTTGATATCCATATTGTATAAACACATTCTAGGGGTACCCGGGTTCACGTTTTGGGCTATATCTCGAGACCCTAGCCTCCCAGTTGTATGAAAATTATCCTATACTATAGCACTCATCAACAGCTTTCATTTGATATCCATTTTTATAAACACATTCTAGGGGTACCCGGGTCCACGTTTTGGGCTATATCTCGAGACCCTAGCCTCCCAGTTGTATGCAAATTATCCTGTACTATAGCACTCATCAACAGTTTTCATTTGATATCCATATTGTATAAACACATTCTAGGGGTACCCGGGTCTACGTTTTGGGCTATATCTCGAGACCCTAGCTTCCCAGTTGTATGAAAATTATCCTGTACTATAGAACTCATCAACAGTTTTCATTTGATATCCATATTGTATAAACACATTCTAGGGGTACCCGGGTCCACGTTTTGGGCTACATATCGAGACCCTAGCCTCCCAGTTGTATGAAAATTATCCTGTACTATAGCACTCATCAACAGCTTTCATTTGATATCCATATTGTATAAACACATTCTAGGGGTACCCGGGTCCACGTTTTGGCCTATATCTCGAGACCCTAGTCACCCAGGGTATGAAAATTATCCTGTACTATAGCACTCATCAACAGATTTCATTTGATATCCATATTGTATAAACACATTCTAGGGGTACCCGGGTCCACGTTTTGATCTCAAGACCCTAGGCACGTAGCGAAAAAAAGGTAGACGTTGGCCGATTCTCAGACCTACCCAATATGCTCACAAAATTTCATGAGAATCGGTTCAGCCGTTTCGAGGGAGTTAAGCCTCTAAAACCGTGACAGAAGAATTTTATATATTCGATTTGAATTTTTCTAAAAAAAAATCATAACTCAAGAATGGCTAAACCGATTTGGGATTTCAAAATCAACTAACCATCATCTCTCCTTCCTGTATCTTTCCTAAAAATTGCATAGCAATCTTTCTATCCGTTCTCGAGTTAAGGAGTGACTATCAAAATGTACACTTCTTTTTATATATAGATATGTATATTTCTATGTAAACATATTTACTCATATGTTGATCTGTATGAATGCGTAGAGAAATTAAAGTGCGTACCTATACATTCATTGAATATAATATACATGTATGCATGTATACTAGGGCGGGTCGATTTAAAATCGCTCTTTGCTCTGTGAAAATCGTATTCTAGGGATCAAAATAAGAAACTTTGCCGAAGGAACCATACCTCTAAAACGAATTCTGATGACCCCCCTTTGGGTCGAACTTTTGGGTAGGGGCAATTGCAATTCTACCTGCTGTGTCTTGTGGTGGCTTAAAAAAAACAACACAAGCAATTTTACGATCTGCAATTGTGTCACAGTGATACCTTCATTTTTTAAAACGGTTGAATAAAAAACCCACACAACTATGTTAACGACATGCAAATGCATCACAGTGATGCCTTGGTTTTAAAAGGGGGTTTTAAAAACGCTAATTTCTAATAATTTTTTTTAATTTCTTTTCTATTACTAAGTTAAATTCATTTTTTCATTTACATATGTTCTGACTAAATAAATTTCTAAAGAGAAAAATAAACTCCAAAAAGGAAAAACATAGGCATTTCAAAGTGGGATTTTTAAAAATTTGCCCCTACGACCCAAAGGTGTTCTTTAGAGGTATGGTTCCTTCGGCAAAGTTTCTTATTTTGATCCCTAGAATATGATTTTCATAGAGCAATTGGCGATTTTTTTGCCTCCCCACAAATCGACCTGGCCTAATGTATACGCTTAAATATACATCCCACTCAGCATTTAGGTGATTTAATTTTGAATTTCCCTACATATCAGTACAATTTGATTACTCTTTCTGACTAAATAATGAGTTATCATACAAGTGAACAAACGAAATAATCAAATATGAATACTTTTGATGATCAAAAACTGAAAATCATTTTTCGATCACTTTTTGGAATCATTTTTGAAGTCCTTTGATGATTAGATTTTAATATTTAATAAAAATCAACAAGGAGAATAATCAAATAAGAATACTTTGATGATCAAAAACTGAATATTGTTTTTCAATAATATTTTTGGAATCATATTTAAATCAAATGTGTTTACTTTTGGTGATCAAACATTTTTAATCATTTTTCAATCAGCTTTCTGAATTTTTTTCGACTATCTTTGTCGACTGAACAATAAATTTTATACTTGTTAAAATTTTATTTTTCATTGAAAATCGTATTTTCTCACGTGCACAAATTTCAATCATGAAGTTAGAAAAAATATATAAATTTTTTTTATTTATACAAAAGATATTGTAAATGCTGCTCGTAACCGAAGATGTCCCCAATCATTTCTCCACCTTCGGCTTCCAAGAAAATACATAATGGTTGGAAAATACAAAGTTTGTGAGCTATTTGAACCCCAGGTAAGTGAAACTCTCTTGACATACCTGAATATGGCTTCAACATCCCGTACCTTATCGTTTTTTAAGATATTGACGATCATAACTGATGTTGGATGTTGTAGTCGCAGGTGTATATCAGTCAAGTTTATTTACCTTTGGTTCAAATAGCTCACTTCCGCATGCTTTCTTCCCCTGATGAAATATATATATCATGTAGTATCTTATTTTGTATGAGATATGAAGAATAAATCATGATAATCGTATTCAAAAATGATTCAAAAATCTCAACCAAAACGATTGAAATATGTTCACGAATATGATCAGAAAATGACCGTGAAAAGCAGTCAAATATTACTCTAAAACAATTAAAGTTCAATTTTACAATGATATCAAACTATGAATAAAAAGTGTTTCGAATCATGAATCAAAAATGATTATTCAAGAATAATCACATTTATGGTACATTTTTCTCCCGACGATACATTACTTTTCGAATACAAAATACCTTTAAATTTGAACGTTTTTAATCATCTTGGGGTATGATATTTGAATATTTTATGATCAAAAATTTCAAAAAATGCTGGCTGGGATGTATAACAAATGTTTATAAATATGTAAAAGATGGTAATTTTGATTTTGAGAATTTGTTCATTTTAGTATGGGGGCCAGTATTCTTTTTGCCCCGGGCCCGGATTTTCTCTCGGTCGCCCTGTCTAAGGGAATGGGATAAATTAGGTTGAATTTTTGTGACAGGCTCGAGAGTGCAAGAACTCGTTTGGAGAACATTTTTTTGGCAGTCTCTTTTTTTAACCAGTGGTGTGATGGTACCGCGCTCCGCTTACATACGGATGATCCTGGGGTTCAACCCCCGGCCAAAGAAAGATCAAAAATGAGAAACAAGTTTTTTTCAATTAGAAAAAAGTTTTTAGAAGCGGGAGCGTCCCTTGGCAGTGATTTAGTAAGCACTCCGAATGTTTTTCTGCTATGAAATGCTTTTCAGTGAAAACTCATGCTGCCATGCAGATGCCGTTGGGGGTCGGCAAAAACATGTAGGTCCCGACCCACTAATTTGAAGGCAAAATGAAAAAGGAACAGGAAGCTCGGCCAAAGGTCCTCTTCGGAGGTATATCGCGCGTTGCATTTGTTTATTAATTTACTGGCACTACGTTTTTTAATAAGGTTTTATAATGACTTCAAATTCATTTTTTACCAAACCCGTTTGCTTTCTTTTCGAGAGAATTTTCAAAGTAAACCTGGACGCTTTGGCAATTTTTTCCAGAACCAAGCCTCCAAATATTCTTTATAAATCCTTCCAGCGAAGTGGGGGTCGCCCTCCTCCTCTGCTTTTTATAGGCGGGTTCCGATAAAAATACTTCGGTGGACTTTTTTTATGTCTGCGTAAAGCTCGTATAGCTCGTCGTTAAATCTTCTTCGGTACTTGCCATCGCCAACTCTCCCGAGCACTTCCAAACCGGCTTCATCTGATGTTGTCATGGTCCATGCTTCTGCATCATACACCAGGACTTGTACGATAAGTGACTTTTAGAGCATGATTTTCGAGAGAGGACTTTCCAACTACCTGCCTAGTCCAAAGTAACATTTATTGGCAAGAGTGAAAACACGAAGAGCGTATTAGAATTCATTTAAAAATATTAAATTAAATTTTTATATGTAAGGTACGATCTCATTGAACCAATGAAAAAATCAAATATTTATTTTCATTCTTTAGATGATGACGAACTCTGTGATATTAAATGTTTTAAGAATTAAATAAATAAATGTAAGGCGCGATAACCTCCGAAGAGATCTTAGGCCGAGCTTCTCTTCCAATTTGCGTCGTGCTCCTTTTAATTTTTCCAAAAAATTGGCCGCACGGGACCTACTTGTTTTATGCCGAGTCCGAACGGAATCTGCAAGGCAGATGGAGTTTTCACTGAGAGCTTGTCATAGCAGAAATACACTCGGAGTGCTTGCCAAAGACTGCCACTGTGCGACGCGGCGTATATCGTCATCCCTCGGCATTGTGTTAACAGCTTTAGACTTCTTTCGTTCGAATGATTAGAATAATTTTTTCTCGGAGGATATTTGAGAGCCGGCGAATCCATATCAGGTGGTAGCAAAGCGAATTCAACCAATTCGCCGTGCTGAAGAATGAAAATTTTAATTGATTTCGATTAACTGGCATATTAAAGTACAAGGCCCTGTATGGAAAATAATCAGGAAAAAACAATCAGCTGTCGGGAAAAAAAACTGATACTGAATTCACTTTGTTTGAAAGCAAAACCAGATTTTTATACTCAGCTGAGCAGAGCTCACAGTGTATATTAATTTTGTTCGCAAAACGGCACCCCGTAACGACATAAACTAATCGATATATAGCTTCTATATACCAAAATGATCTGGGCGAAAAAAGAAATTCATTTAGCCATGCCCGTCCGTCCGTCCGTCTGTCCGTAAACACGATAACTTGAGTAAATTTTGAGGTATCTTAATGAAATTTGGTATGTAGGTTTCTGGCCACTCATCTCAGATCGCACAATAACCACGCCCACTTTTTCGATATCGAAAATTTCGAAAAACAGAAAAAGTGTGATAATTCATTATCAATACGGATAAAGCAATGAAACTTGGTAGGTGGGTTGACCTTATGACACAGAATAGAAAATTAATACAATCTTGGACAATGGGCGTGGCGCCGCCCACTTTTAATAGAAGGTAATTTAAAAGTTTTGCAAGCTGTAATTCGGCAGTCGTAGAAGTTATCATGATGAAATTTGGCAGAAACGTTACTCCTATTACTGTTTGTGTTCTGAATAAAAATTAGCAAAATCGGATGACGAACACGCCCACTTTTTAAAAAACAAATTTTTTAAAGTCAAATTTTAACAAAAAATTAAATATCTTTACAGTATATAATTAAATTATGCCAAAATTCAACTCCAATAATGATATGGTGCAACAAAGTATAAAAATGAAAGAAAACTTTAAGAATGGGCGCGGCTCCGCCCTTTTTCATTTAATTTGCCTAGAAAACATTTAATGCCATAAGTCGATCAAAAATTGAAAAATCCCTGTGAAATTCGGTAAGGGCATAGCTTCCATGACGATAATTGTTTTCTATGAAAATGGGCGAAATTGGTTGAAGCCATGTCCAGTTTTTATATACAGTCAACCGTCTATCCTTCCGCTCGGCCGTTAACACGATAACTTGAGCAAAAATCGATGTATCTTTACCAAACTTAATTTACGTACTTATCCAAACTCACTTTATCTTGGTATTAAAAATGGGCGAAATCCGACTTTGACCGCGACCACTTTTTCGAAATCGAAAATTTAGAAAAATGAAAAAAATTCCACAATTCTATACCAAATACGAAAAAAGGGATGAAACATGGTGATTGGATTGCTTTTTTGACGCAAAATATAACTTTGGAAATAACTTTGTAAAATGGGTGTGACACCTACCATATTAAGTAGAAGAAAATGAAAAAGTTCTGCAGGGCGAAATCAAAAGCGCTTGGAAACATGGCAGGAATATTGTTCGTGGTATTACATATATAAGTAAATTAGCGTTATCCGACACATGAACCAGAACACCCTGGCCCACATTTTGGTCGATATCTCGAAAACGCCTTCACATATACAACTAAGGGCCATTTCCTTTAAAACCCTCTTTAATACCTTTAATTTGATATTCATATCGTACAAACACATTCTAGAGTCACCCTGGTCCACCTTTTTGGCGATATCTGGAAAGGGCATCCACCTATAGAACAAAGGCCCTCTCCCTTTTATCATAGTTTATTAACACCTTTCATTTGATACCCATGTCGTACAGACACATTCTAGAGTTACCCCTGGTCCACTTTTATGGCGATATCTCGAAAAGGCGTCCGTCCAGCTATAGAACTAAGGCCCGCTCCCTTTTAAATAATCATTAACATCTTTCATTGATACCCATATCGTACAAAAACATTCTAGAGTCACCCCTGGTCCACCTTTATGGCGATATCCCTAAATGGCGCCCACCTATTGAACTAAGGCCCACTCCCTTCTAAAATACTCTTTAATACCTTTCATGTGATACCCATGTCATACAAACACATCCCAGGGTTACCCTAAGGTAATTTTCCTACATGGCGATTTTCCCTTATTTGACAAAGGATGAAGCAAAATCGTTCCAAAAAACGTCACCCTTGGTCTAAAATTTGGTCGATATTTCCCAAACGTATGTGATATTTAATTAAAAACCACTTATAAACCATCTACGAAACCCTACGAAACCAACGCAGCTATAATTATATTCAGATGAGCAGAGCTCACAGAGTATATTAATTTTGTTCGCATAGCGGTATAAATTAATCGAGATAAATTTAGACTTCCATATATCAAAATTATCAGGGTGAAAAAGAAATTCATTAGCCATGTCCGTCCGACACGACACGACAACTTGAGTAAATTTTGAGGTATCTAAATGAAACTTGGTATGTGGATTCCTTGGCAATCATCTCAGATCGCTATTTAAAATGAACGAAATCGTACGATAACCATGCCCACTTTTTGGATATCGAAAATTTCGAAAACGCCGAAAAAGTGCGCTAATTCATTACCATAGACGGATAAAGCGACGAAGCTTGGTAGATGGGTTGACCTTATAACGCAGAATAGAAAAGTAGTAAAAGTTGGAGTTTTGCACCGCCCACTTTTAAAAGAAGGTAATTTAAAAGTTTTGCAAGCTGTAATTTGGCAGTCTTTGAAGATATCGCGAAGCAATTTGGCAGGAACGTTACTCCTGTTACTGTATGTGCGCTAAATAAAAATTAGCAAAATCGGATGACGAACACGCCCACTTTTTTAAAAAAAATTTTTTTAAGTCAATTATAACAAAAAATTAAATATCTTTACTGTACCTATATAAGTAAATTATGTCAACATTCAACTCCAGTAATGATATGGTGCAACAAAATACAAAAACAAAAGAAAATTTCAAAGTGGGCGTGGCACCGCCCTTTTTCATTTAATTCGTCTAGAATATTTTAATGCCATAAGTCGAACAAAAATTTACAAATCCTTGTGAAATTTGGTGTAGGCATAGATTCTATGACTATAACTGTTTTCTGTGAAAATGGGCGAAATCGGTTGAAGCCACGCCCAGTTTTTTATACACAGTCGACCGTCCGTCCTACCGCTCGGCCGTTAACACGATAACTTGAGCAAAAATCGATATATCTTTACTAAACTTATTTCACGTACTTATATGAAGTCACTTTATCTGGTATTAAAAACGGGCGAAATCCGACTATGACCACGCCCACTTTTTCGATATCGAAAATTTCGAAAAAATAAAAAAATGCCATAATTCTTTACCAAATACGAAAAAAGGGATGAAACATGGTGATTGGATTAGCTTTTTGACGCAAAATATAACTTTGGAAATAACTTTGTTAAATGGGTATCACACCTACCATATTAAGTAGAAGAAAATGAAAAAGTTCTGCAGGGCGAAATCGAAAGCCCTCGGAATCATGGCAGGAATACTGTTCATTGTGGTATTACATATATAAATAACATACATACATAAATAAATTATATATATAAATAAATTAGTGGTATCCGACAGATGATGTTCTGGGTTACCCTGGTCCACAACTAAGGGCCACTCCCTTTTAAAATCCTCATTAATGCCTTTAATCTGATACCCACATCGCACAAACACATTCTAGAGTCACCTCTGGTCCACCTTTATGTCGATATGTCGAAAAGGCGTCCATCTTTAGAACTATGGCCTACTCCCTTCTAAAATACTCTTTATACCTTCCATTTGATACACATGTCATACAAACACATTCCAGGGTTACCCTAGGTTCATTTTCCTACATGGTTATTTTCCCTTATTTTGTCTCAAAAGCTCTCAGCTTAGTATGGAATGTTCAGCTACACCCGAACTTAGCCTTCCTTACTTGTTTTAATTGCTTTTTAATATTCATACGTAGATTATGTTTCAAAAGACTTTTTCCTCTATCTTAGAGTACTCATTGCTAAAACTATTATTTTTCTTTCATGCTTACACAAGCTTCACTTTTATGAATTTGTTTGTAACTCTATAGGCTAGACGCGCAAAGGAGAGTACAAACAAATAAATATACATATATATATAAAAATATAGTTTAAAAAAAACTAAAATAAACGCTTTTTAATAATATCGAACTAAAAAGTTAAAAATTGTTTTCAAAATAAGTTTAAAACAATAATGAACGAAAAACAGTAGTATTATTTCATATTTCATTATTATTGTGAAAAAAAGCGTGGGCGCGTTGTGCATATTTTTCGTATATCGAGCGCCCGACGCTTTTTTTTACAATAATAATGAAATATGAAATAATACTACTGTTTTTCGTTCATTATTGTTTTAAACTTATTTTGAAAACAATTTTTAACTTTTTAGTTCGATATTATTAAAAAGCGTTTATTTTAGTTTTTTTAAACTATATTTTGTCATGCTCAACATTGTGTCCATTGTCATTAAAAAGAAAGAAAATCGCGCTAATGTACATAAGTACGTATATATGTACATACCTACCCTTTTGCACTTTTTATACCTTTCATGAAAATGAAATGGTATATTAATTTCGTCACGAAACCGAAAATTGTAAGTCCTTAAAGGAAAATAGATAGACCCACCATTAAGTATACCGAAATAATCAGGTTGAAGAGCTGAGTTGATTTAGCCATGTCCGTCTGTCCGTCTGTCCTTCTGTCTGTTTGTATGCAAACTAGTCCCTCAATTTTTGAGATATCTTCATAAAATTTGGTGAGCGGGTGTATTTGGGTGTCCGATTAGACATTTGTCGGAACCGGCCGGATCGGACCACTATAGCATATATCCTCCATACAACCGATTTTTCAGAAAAAGAGGATTTTTGTAATATCTTACTCAATTTAACAGATTGAAGCTTCAAACTTCACCATATAATTTCGTATATTGCACATATTGTTGCCTGAAAAAATTGATGAGATCGGTCGTATATATAGTATATATCCCCCACAACCGATTGTTCAGATAAGAAACTTTTCGTAATTGCTGCCCTATTTTAAGAGCTAGAGGCATCAAATTTCAACGAATGCTTACGTATATATCATATATTGTTGTCTGAAAAAATCATACAGATCGGTGGTATATATAGTATATATATGGTGGTATATATAGTATATATATATAGTATATATATATATTTTCGCAATTTTAGCCCCATTTTAACAGCTAGAAGCTTCAAATTTCACCGAATGCTTACGTATATAGTATATATTGTTGTGTCAAAAAATCATAGAGATCGGTGATATATATATTATATGATGGTATATATAGTATGATGTATATATAGTATATATATATATTTTTTTTTGCGATTTCGGCCCCATTTTAACAGCTAGAAGCTTCAAATTTCACCAAATGCTTACGTAGTATAGCATATATTGATGTCTGAAAAAATCATTGAGATCGGTGGTATACATAATATATATCTCATACAACCGATTGTTCAGATAAGAAACTTTGCGCAATTTCTTCCCCATTTTAACAGCTAGAAGCTTCAAATTTCACCAAATGCTTACGTGTATAGTATATATTGTTGTCTGAAAAAATCATTGAGATCGGTGGTATATATAGTATATATCTCATACAACCGATTGTTCAGATAAGAAACTTTGCGCAATTTCTGCCCCATTTTAACAGCTAGAAGCTTCAAATTTCACCAAATGCTTACGTATATAGCATATATTGTTTGTCTGAAAAAATCATAGAGATCGGTGGTACATATATTATATACCCCATATAAACTGTATTTTTTGCCCCTTTTTTACGGCTAGAAGCTTCAAAATTCATAAAATTTCATCAAATAGTTACGTTTACGTCATATATTGTTGAAATACGTAATTCGTAGTCATAGTTTTTACACGCAGACCACAAAAAACCTGAAACTTTGCACCCTCACACAAAGTACCTACCTATTTTTATACTCAGTTGAGCAGAGCTCACAGAGTATATTAAGTTTGATTGGATAACGGTTGGTTGTACATATATAAAGGAATCGAGATAGATATAGACTTCCATATATCAAAATAATCAGGATCGAAAAAAAATTTGATTGAGCCATGTCCGTCCGTCCGTCCGTCCGTCCGTCCCTCCGTTAACACGATAACTTGAGTAAATTTTGAGGTATCTTGATGAAATTTGGTATGTAGGTTCCTGAGCACTCATCTCAGATCGCTATTTAAAATGAACGATATCGGCCTATAACCACGCCCACTTTTTCGATATCGAAAATTTCGAAAAACCGAAAAAGTGCGATAATTCATGACAAAAGACATATAAAGCAACGAAACTTGGTAGATGAGTTGAACTTATGACGCAAAATAGAAAATTAGTAAAATTTTGGACAATGGGCGTGGCACCGCCCACTTTTAAAAGAAGGTAATTTAAAACTTTGCAAGCTGTAATTTGGCAGTCGTTGAACATATCATGATGAAATTTGGCAGGAACGTTACTCTTATTACTATATGTACGCTTAATAAAAATTAGCAAAATCGGAGAAGGACCACGCCCACTTTTAAAAAAAAATTTTTTTTAAAGTAAAATTTTAACATAAAATTTAATATCTTTACAGTATATAAGTAAATTATGTCAAGATTCAACTCCAGTAATGATATGGTGCAACAAAATACAAAAATAAAAGAAAATATAAAAATGGGCGTGGCTCCGCCCTTTTTCATTTAATTTGTCTAGGATACTTTTAACGCCATAAGTCGAACAAAAATTAACCAATCCTTTTGAAATTTGGTATGGGCATAGATTTTATGGCGTTAACTGTTTTCTGTGAAAATGGACGATATCGGTTGATGCCACGCCCAGTTTTTATACACAGTCGTCCGTCTGTCCTTCCGCATGGCCGTTAACACGATAACTTGAGCAAAAATCGATATATCTTTACTAAACTCAGTTCACGTACTTATCTGAACCCACTTTATCTTGGTATGGAAAATGAACGAAATCCGACTATGACCACGCCCACTTTTTCGATATCGAAAATTGCGAAAAATGAAAAAAATGCCATAATTCTATACCAAATACGAAAAAAGGGATGAAACATGATAAGGTAATTGGATTGTTTTATTGACGCGAAATATAACTTTAGAAAAAACTTTATAAAATGGTTGTGACACCTACCATATTAAGTAGAAGAAAATGAAAAAGTTCTGCAGGGCGAAATAAAAAACCCTTAAAATCTTGGCAGGTATTACATATATAAATAAATTAGCGGTATCCAACAGATGATGTTCTGGGTCACCCTAGTCCACATTTTGGTCGATATCTGGAAAATCGCCTTCACATATACAACTGCCACCACTCCCTTTTAAAACTCTCATTAATACCTTTAATTTGATACCCATATCGTACAAACTCATTCTAGAGTCACCCTGGTCCACCTTTATGGCGATATTCTCGAAAAGGCGAACACCTATAGAACGAAGGCCCACTCCCTTTTAAAAATACTCATTAACACCTTTCATTTGATACCCATATCGTACAAACAAAGTCTAGAGTCACCCCTGGTCCAGAAAGGCCCACTCCCTCGTAAAATACTCATTAACTCCTTTCGTTTGATACCCATATTGCACAAACAAATTCTAGAGTCACCCCTGCCCACCTTTATGGCGATATCTCGAAAACGGCGTCCACCTATGGAACTAAGATTACTCCCTTTTAAAATACTCATTAACACCTTTCATTTGATACCCATATCGTACAAACGCATTCTAGAGTCACCCCTGGTCCACCTTTATGGCGATATCTCGAAAAGGCGTCCACCTATAGAACTAAGGCCCACTCCTCTTTAAAATACTCATTAACTCCTTTCGTTTTATACCCATATTGCACAAACGAATTCTAGAGTCACCCCTGGTCCACCTTTATGGCGATATCTCGAAAAGGGGTCCACCTATAGAACTAAGGCCCCACTCCCTTTTAAAATACTCATTAACACCTTTCATTTGATACCCATATCAGTACAAACAAATTCTAGAGTCACCCCTGGTCCACCTTTATGGCGATATCTCGAAAAGGCGTCCACCTATAGAACTAGGTCCCACTCCCTTTTAAAATACTCATTAACACCTTTCATTTGATACCCATATCGTACAAACGCATTCTAGAGTCACCCTGATCCACCTTTATGGCGATATCCCTAAATGGCGTCCACCTATAGAACTATGGCCCACTCCCTCATAAAATACTCTTAATGCCTTTCATTTGATACACATGTCATACAAACACATTCCAGGGTTTCCCTCGGTTCATTTTCCTACATGGTTATTTTCCCTTATGTTGTCACCATAGCTCTCAACTGAGTATGTAGAGTGGTCGGGTACACCGACTTAACCTCCTTACTCTGTTTATTTTGATATTTATCTTCGAAAATCGTTTAGAGTATGTAAATGATTTGTTCAGCCACTAGCAGACCGATTCTAAATATATCGCGCGGATTTGTTCATCGCGGATTTCGTTGCTACATTCTTATTTTGTTTACAAACTGAAAGTTTAATTATTGTTGGCAATTTGTTGGAAATTAGAAATAAAATATAACAGTTGCACAGTATGTTATGCATTTCATGTGGTATTCACTAAACATGAGTAATATGAATATGGTGCATCAGCAACATCACAGCGGAAGCATAAGTAACAGACGGCCGCCATAACACAAATCTGCCGGAGTATGCCTGCTTTCATTCAGCAAAGGCTAATTTTCTGGCGGCCAAGCTGAGTTGTGAATTCGTCCTTCGTCATATGCCATAAATCTATTTAAGGCCTTATTAAAAAATCCTTGCGCAATTTCTGGATGGCTGCATCAAATATACCAAGAGCTCTCTGTTGCAGTGTGAATGTATATAATTTTTACTACAGGGAAATATAGGATCTATGTGGTTGTTGTTGTATTAACAGTGAGTAATATTGTGGTAGTAGTGTATAGACATCAATTTTATAGCGAGCTAAATTGTAGTCATTATACAGAGTGTTTGCTTTCGTTAATAAATAGACGCGTATATTTCGCTCTTCTCTAAGCTATTTTGACGGGCCTTCCTGTAATTTAACACAAGTGAAAAAAACTCCTATGAAATGCCATGAGGACAAATCTCCCTCTCTTTGTCCTCACAACAGTCATAATACCTACTTTTCCTCGCCATAGACCGTGTTTCCGTTGCTTTTTTGCGAACATTGTTCAGGATAATGGAGTGAAGAAAGGTGGAGAAGTGTGATACAACTCACAAGGAATTTGTATTTAGAATGAGCGCGTGAGATGTGAGTGAAGGAGAAACCTATCGATAAGCAAACCTCTTTATCCAGCTATCGGATAGCTTGTGTGTGGGTGATAATTGGCTGAATACCTGTGACTTTTCTTTTCTCCCATTTCTTTAATACCGGTTTCCTTTTAACCTGTTTCCGCTTTTTCGAACATTGTGTTCGACAATAGCGAGGAAAGGGAGAAGTGAAAAAACTCACAAAGGAGAAGCTTTTATTAGAATATCGAGAATGGGAGACAGTGGTAAAAAACTACGTCACGGAATTTCGGTTGTAATTGGGATGATCTCGATGTAGTTTAGAGAGGGGCGGTCTTCAATTGGATACATACATTGTTTCGTTTCTGGCAAGTAGTTATCCAGACTTTTTATTAAAGTCAAGTGGCTGTGCGTTTACCGCTACCGTTTAGTAGATTATATTTAACATAATTTAGAGGATTTTCTCAGAAAATGTTTTAACTATGTTTTTTGATGAGTTGATGTCGTTTGTGATTTGGTTATAATAAATTTTACATTCAGACAATTCGTACAAACTATTCTCGCTGAATTTTGTTCTCTGAACGTTCCGGCTAAGCTTGGATTTTTTTTATGTCCAGTCGCGGAAAATCTTCGCTCCAATTCTTATTCTACATACTAGGGAGAGAGAATAAATTGGGTGTAACAGGAATTCGAATTTGCGAAGTCAGCTGTTTAGTCATTAGGTATGAAATACAATGCACATTATTGCATTTCATGTGGTATTCGCACTGAATATGAGTAATAGTTAAGTTGGTCCGACAGCAACATCACAGAGGAGCCGATAAGAAGATGACGAGCGGGATAACACAAATCCGCGGAGTTGCCTGCTTCTTCTCGCTAAAGCAAGTTTTCTGGCGGCCGAAGCGTCGAGTATGATCTCTGGCTTTCGCCTATATGGTCCGAAAATCTAATTTATAGAATCGCCTATCTATAAGATATTCCTTGCGCGAGAAAATTTCTGGATGGCTGAACATCAATATATACATAGATGGGGCTCTTGCGTTTAGGCGGGGTGATATACTTTCTCGCACTAAAATAAAGGTGAATATTGTGCGTTAGTTGTTGTTGTATTATACAGTGAGAACTACTGTGGTAGAATGTATACATATTTTAGTAGCCATGCGATTAATTTGTGCATCTGTGTCTTTAACCTAACAAGAACGGCATGATTTCCTTTAACTATAGTTGATGCTAATTCCGCTTGGAATTTATTACTGAGTGAAAAAACTTCTATGCAAATGGCATAAGTAAATCGTTATCTCCCATCAACATTCGCATAATACCTACTTGTCTCCCTATAACTCGCCGGTTTCCATCGCGCTTTTTCGAACACTATTGTTGTCAGAATTAGGATGGGTAAAAGGAGTAAGTGCAAAAGACTCACACGGAATTTATTATTAGCTACACTAAGTCGTAGGAATGTGGAGACAGGTAAAAACGTCGCAGCCAATCGGCGGAATTTTCGTTTGAAGATTTGGCTGAATACATTTCTTATCTTATACTTCCAAGACTTCATTTCCGGAGATTACCGAATGGGTATAGATTATTGTCAGGTGTTAGTTATTGGCTTCCCGCTAGTTCATGAAAAGGTATGAAGTTTGCTTTCGGGGTACAGCATCCGTACGGACAGTCCACCTGTCCTTAACTTCTGTGTAGTTCTCTGCATGAATGACCTAGATTTATCATTTAATTAGTAGAATTCAGTGGGCTATCTAAGTGTTTTTATAACTATCTCATATGCAGGGTGAACTAATATTAGAATTCAGCGTTAGGGCCAACCGTGAACTTTTGCAGCAATGGATATGGGTCAACAGCAAGCGTCGGACTTACGCTCCACAGAGCGGAAGTCGACAGTTGCTGCATGCTCACATTTGTTGACTTTGCATCGGATAGCTTTTGTTGCGGGAGACAATTCAATGTCCTAACGAAAAAGTTTAGACGATAGACGCGCTATGAAGCACAGTGGGTAGAAGCTGACACCTCGATGTCTCACAATGGATGACGGTGAAATGAATGTTCCACTCACCGCGACAACTGACAAGCCCGACATACTTAGTGATAACGACGATTCTCTCGTTCCATGGGAAAGTGCCGACATAGACGTTAGTGATACCTTAGTAGTCAGTCAGATTTCCCGAAAAGAGCGTGCATTTTAGCACTGGATCATTGCAGGATATTCGGCAATAATGTTGGGGTTTATATTGTTCCCCGCTCGTTAACAATCTCATCAAGATGCTTGCTCTATAACAATTTACCCAGATTCCTATAGCTTTTGCGACGCTAGCAACCGAGATCGGGCGGTTTATAAGCCGGGACGTTCATGGCATGACACAAAGCAATTATAAAGGTGATCCACTGGCCGATCGTGATACACACGCTGCCGCGGTATCGACAACCACACGTGAGTAGTATGTATCACAGCGGGTCAGACTGTGTAGGCATGTTAAGGCCGTATTACATAAGTCACCGTGAATGTTTGCGTCGCATTCACTCACATTTCACATTCCGACCAGAAGTTCGTATTTTTTACTTCTACGTATTCGCGTTCGCCCTCCAGTTACGTAGTCAAATAGCTATAATAATTCGCTCTAAAAATATTTCAAACAAGTAAGAAGGATAAGTTCGGGTGTAACGAACATTACATACTCAGCTGGCCAATTTACATGCTTGCAAAGCTTTTAAATTAACCTTTTTTTAAAAGTGGGCGGTGCGCATACGCTCATTGTCCAAATTTTTACCAAATTTTCTATTCTGCGTTATAAGGTCAATTCACCTACCAAGCTTCATCGTTATCCGTCTTTGATAATGAATTATCGCACTTTTTCGTTTTCTCGAATTTTCGATATCGAAAAAGTGGGCGTGGGTTATAGTCCGAATTCGCTTCATTTTAAATAGCGATCTGAGATGAGTGCTCCAGGAACTTACGTAGCAAACTTCATTAAGATACCTCAAAATTTACTCAAGTTATCGTGTTTATGGACAGACGGACCGACGGACGGACGGACATGGCTAAACGAATTTCTTTTTTTCGCCCAGATCACATTTTAATATATAAAGTCTATATCTATATCGGATAGTTTTTGACGCCGTTACGGGGTACAGTTATGGCGAACAAATTAATATACTCTGTGAGCTCTGCTCAGCTGAGTAGAAAATTTAATAAACTAGAGAATTGAAAGCATTTGTTATTGTTGTTGTTTTTCTTTTAGTGACAAAGATATTTGTTCTTCAATACGTGCGAACCACATCACAAATTGGTCATCAAAGTTTCATCTAATGAGAGTTTCAGGGAAACTTGTTGTGTCAACAGTGCTGCGTCATAGCAGAGAGGAATTGTTGTTTGAGACGTTGGCTCCACATTACAATGTGGAAAGACAGTTGGTGGCAAGAGGAGATACATCGTTTGCGGCACCTTCATACACTAGGCGAGGCTGAGCATGGATAAGTAAAGATTTAGGTTTAGGTAAGTGTCTGGCAATGAGGCTAGTGGCTTCTAATATATCGTTACGTAGGCTAATATATGAAAATTATCCTTTATATAATGACAAAAGTAAGGTCTATTTTTTGCACATTTTTGGCACGACTTAAGCTTCATAGTACACCAAGATTCCTTCTTCAGTAGATATTATGTGCTGACGAAATTCAAGCTTTTATAAAATGGCGAAGGTCTGGCAGTCCGGCGGGGCTTATTGTTGTTGTTGTAGCAGTGCTTCCCTCTGCGATCACTCACAAATTGTCATCAATATCCTCTAAAAGGAGTCCTACGAAACTTGCAGGTTTCACAAGGGGTGAATATAATGATTTTGTACCCCACGCTCGTAATAGCTCCAATAAAAAGCATATTTGTAGCACACTCCCAGGCAGACTGTCTTATATTGGGCTTGGAGCTGTAAGCGAGACGGAGTATAGCCCGTAAAATTCCCTAAACTTAAATATTTTGTCTAAATTGTTTAACAAAAATTATTATTAGAAAAAAAATTTTTCCAAGTATTAACATGCGCCTGACCAGAAAACATACGCAGCACGGTGATCGCCGTGGTGTGGTTGTCGCATGCTTTCGCCTACTACTACTTCCGAAGGATCTTGGCTCAGGTCAAAAATTTAGAAAAACAAAGTTTTCTCAAAACAGTTTTTCTAGGGGGACGTGAAATAGCTGTGACATCAAACTTTTCAAACGAGAAAAGTCACAGAAACGCTCTCTACCGATCGATTTCGAGAAACATTTTAACCATTGATTTGTATTAAGCAAACTGTATAGTATGTTTTGCTCCTTAATTAGATAGTTCCCAAAATATCTGTGCTCAACATGAAAACGTTTTACATGACTGAAAACTTCAATGAGATTGTTCGAGCATCAAATATAAAATCATGACAAGTTGACCCGAACCCATTCGGTTTGTGAAAACTAAAAAGGCCAATAATATCATAATCGTAGTAAAT
>JARSSU010031169.1:0-41301 GCA_029619165.1 Eurosta solidaginis
AACGGCAGCAAAAATAGCACTCATAATCTCGTTACTGGATCACCCTACGGCGTTATCTCTTCCTTCTTTCCCTTCCCTTCCTTCCCTCCCCCCCTCTCGCCTTCCCTCCTTCTGCCCCTTCCTTTTGACTCCTCCTCTTTTACCCCCCCCTTTCTCCTTTTCGACAAAACCTGCCCATACACAGCGATGTTGCTAGGATGCAAGACTCTCAGTGGGCTGATCAACAGCTGTATATTTCGCGAGCAGCTGGCTTGAGTCATTGCGTGCGTTTTCTTCACAAGTTAGTGATTCGAGTCGATATTTGGGCCTCATAGCATGTAAGTAAATACCATACTTTGTTCTGTTCCAGTTGGTAGTCCTGCCAGTATTCGTAGTTCTCTTCTGGATACTCTGCAATATCGTTATTGCAGTCTATTGAGTCATGCTCTATAGCCTGGTCATTGTAATACGTTGCCACTTTATTAGCGGTGTGCAGGCTTTGAGACGGTGGTCTTTTATTGGCTGGATGGGCACTAGCGTTTGCCACTCCATTAGTGAACCCTTGTAGTTTGCTATTAGTGTTTGATTTTGTTGATATTGCGGCCCTATCTGGTAATTGACTTGCCTGATTTGGAGAGACCGATCAACTTTCATGGGTTGTTGGGGGTTTAGGTGGAAGGGTGTGGCCTGTAATTTTGTGACGTGACGTAGTGGCGATATTGCAGAGGGGAATTACTACTAGTTTGTTGTGGAAGAGGTGGTCGAAATGTGGGGTTGCAAGGTGACAAAGTTGCGATTCTGTCCATATTCTGGTAAGCAATTGGTCTTTGGGATTGGTTGTGGGTATTTGTGAGCTCTGGGTAAAAAGGTAGAGTTGTGTGTTTAAATAATATGATCTCGATGGATTAGGGTTACTGGGCTTAGGATTATTTGCCAGTCGCCAATGTTATTTGCGAAGATTGTCCTGTAATTCATATTTCCCAATTTGAGACACATATGGAGAGCCTGTGTAAACTGGTTGGTTCACGTACACTAGCAGACTTGGAAGATTTCGTTAGTCCCCTTATAAGGTATCGAGTGCCTTTTCTCTATAAGTTGCCGTCATGGCAGATAGGGCTTCCTCGCCTAGCTCAAGGCAATCAATCTTATCTAAAATAGTGACAGGTATTGATAAACCTGTTGATAGAATTCTTCAACCGTATTGCCTCTCTGGCAAGGGTTGTCATCTGGTATTCTAAGGTGGTCACATCCCTTTGTCTGAGTAGTGTAACATCAGACATTTCTTAATTTACCCCCAGTGTAAAGGCGGTCCTTAAGACTCGAGGGCTGTGTCTGCTTCCCCGATGATCTTATGTCTAATTGTATGCAATATTGCGAAATATTTCGGGGGCATTCCTACTTCCTGCCATACATTAGTAGTATTCTATTTACTGACTTCCTCCAGGAACTGAACTCATCATCCTTGCCTGAAAATTCCCTCAGGCACTTCACCACATCTGGCACTCTCTCAGATTGTTCTATGTTACTGCTGAAATCTACGGGAGTTTCCTCTTCTTCTTCTGATGGTGGGTTTAATAAGGCAGAACCTGTGTTTTTATTAGGGATGTCAATTCCCTTTTTGGCTAAGGTAAAAGTGGTTGGGGAATTGGAAGAGGATGTTTGTAAATTAAGCCTCGAAAGAGTCGCTGCTATCTGTTCTTCCTGACTCATTTTGTGAAAATGAAATTGTTTTAGAATTTTGATCCTATAATTTATTTTTATATTTCTACAATAATTTTTTCCTAATGCTAGTTTACTTTCTAACTTTAAACTTATAATAATTCTTTCGGGATCTGCGTCATTCCTTACTGGGTTTCCACAATGGAGATAAAACGGGTGTAAAGATGACGGGCGCAGATGATGAGGGTAAAGATGATTGATTTTATTTCTTTATTTTAATTGTATTTTTTTCTCTTTTACCAAAGTCACTTAGAGCTTACTGTTTATAATTGTTTATACTTTTTCTTTTTTTGTCACTGCTTTTTTGTAAAGATGAGGGGGGTAAAGATGATTTGCTTTATTTATTAATATATTTTGTTATTTAATTTATATTTTTAGAGTCACATATTTTTTTACGATTTTTCCTTAACTGCTAATATGTTTGTTTTATACCTTCCGTGAACATGAAATAGTATATTACTTTGGTCCGATGTTTGTAACGTGAAAATTATAGAAGATAGCCTCACCATTAAGTATAAACCGAATTGATCAGGGCGACGAACTGAGTTGATATAGCCATGTCCGTCTGTCCATCCGTCTATCTGTCCGGCTGTCTGTCTGTCGTTTGAAACGCAAACTAGTCCCTCAATTTGAGATATCTAATGAAATTTGCACAAGGATGTATTTTTGTTTTTTTATTAGACATTTGTCGGATCCGTTAGGATCGGGCCACTATAACATATATCTCCCATACAACCGACCGTTCAGCTAAGACGATTTTTTCATTCCTGCCGCAATTTAGAAAGTATAAACGTGAAACTCGGTGATATATATTCTAATCTATCATAGAAGATTTCCTGTAGAGAATCATTTGGTCGGAGCTATATATAATATATATTCCCATACAACCGATCGTTCAGATAAGGGCGACAGCCGAAGCAGTCCCGTCCTTACGTTGTTTTGTTTGTTTTTTATGATTTCTTCTAATTGGTTTCGGCTATTGGTGGCGGGACTATAAACGAACGGTCCGTTCCTTTTTGTCGCGGGATATCAAATTTTCCTCGCTACATAGGGCCTGTTCACAATAGTAATTTTGTTATTATATTTGTTTCGCACTTGTCCGCGTTCACTTTTACTTTGTCGCTCGGCGCGAGATAAATAAACGCGAGACTCAAGTTTGTATTTTACTATCTTACTATTCCAACTTTGGGTAGACTGGCACGATTTGCCTTGACCTTTAAAACTTATGTTTTATGTATTTATTCCAAACTTGTTAGAGGCGCACTATGTGCCTTTAGCTCGCAAGTGAGTTCAAGACTAACTTAACTTTAAGCTACCGCTTACCAAACTAACCTAAGCCTGAGCCGGCCTACGTGACCAAAGATGCCTGGTCAACAGAATAAGGATTGCGCGTGTTTCTCTCACCTAAGGTGTTTAATTTCCTTAGCTAAGACGCGGATGCGGCGTACAGCGCAATGCATTTTTTGTACTGCAATATGAGTTCAAAATTATGCGAGCGGTTTGCCGTGGATGGAATTGTGTGGAACTGAATCGCGCATGATAATTGACGTGATCATGTGGGAATGGGTTTAACGAAGTTGGTAGTCACTTGTACACTCTTCGAACACTTGTGCTATGCCTGCCGGTAATCATGCGTGATCGCCCCATTGGTTTGCGCTATCTTCGGTCAGAGAAAGCTTGTCATGGAGGCGTTTAGATGTCATGGCAGGGACATGCCGCGTATATCTCTTTGTCCAGCTAGCTACTCATTGAAACGTCTTTATCAGTGGAGTGGAAAAAAACGGATGAAGAAAAGGTAGAGGAAGAGAATATGGAGATAAAGGTTGATCTATAAACTCTTCTTGCTAGCTTCTGCTTTAAACTTATCAAGGTAAAGCTGTTTGTCCTTGCTCATATGTGTTTTGTATATCTACACTCAAGTACTTCAAACGATTATTTTTGTTATCTTGAGTACGTGAAAGAACATAAACGTGAACAGGTGTAGGAATATGGCCTATGAGCAGCAGTTTGTGGTGGCAGTCAGTCTAGGGTAAAGTAGAGGGTCCTACAGAATAAAACAAAGAATTTTTTCACTATGCACCAAGAAGGTGTAGAGCAAGAGTATGTGATGGAAGGAGTCGATGAGATTGGACGGTGGATTACTGTTACGGTGAGATGATTGGCGTTCGGCCAATAGCTGTAGTCAAGTAGGATTTCAGCTGTGCGGCGATATGTTGTCGGCCGCCATAGCTGACAGTGATGCGACATGCGGTTGTTTGCCAACGCTATCAGAACGGCAACAGCAGGGCAATAGCGATGGTGAGACGACGGGGCGCGGAAACGAGAGAGACGGGCGTTGTCGGTGAAGAAGCAGGGGCCTGTCACACCGGCAGAACTTCGAGGGATCTCCATCTCTCTCTCTCTTGTGCTGACTCACCTCTGGAGATCCTCGCCTCCATGACTGCATGGTCACAGAAGTGTATCAGCTTAACTCCGCATACCGGTCCGTGGGCTAAGAGCAAGTGCACTATTAAGACACATTGGTAGCCGCTTAAGTGTCGGTTAAGAAGCCAACAGCAATATAGAATAAAAGAAATTAACCGCTAGTTTTGGCACTTCAGTAAGTTTTGGCGGCTAAGTTGTTATTGCCCAGCTATGAGATGTTGCCGCCCCAGTTATTCAAGCAGTAACAAGATACTCCATTCGCCAAGCACTTTCTCTCTCGCTCCTGCTATGGCCATGACAATTATCTAGCTTCTCGGGGGATATTGTCTCAAAGCATTTAGCTTACAATGTAGGGCATGTTGAGAAAAAGTGTACTGTACCTTAAGTGTGCATTATGTGAAGTCTTATGCTAGTGCAGATTCTGCAGAGCTACTCCAGGTTAGGTTAGGTTAGGTGGTAGCTGCCGCTGATAAGGAATCTCACTGCACAACATGGATGTCCGTGTGATACCACATACAATAAAATACGTAACGTAGATATAGCTACTCTTAGAGAATCGTGCGGTAGCAACGACAAGTCCGAATGATACCGATCTCAACCCTGGATAAATCTCGGGAGATCCAAGTGAGTCGCGAGCGAAGTACTTTCGCCAGTTCTGGCAAAAGCTGGGCACTTATGCATAAAGTGATTTGGTGTGGTTCGAAACTCATCATCCTCCATACAGCTGCAGCAGGATTGGGTTTCCAGTATATTGAGAAGTACCGCAAGGATACTCCTGGGACAGTGACCTGTCAAGAGGAGCTACAGGACTAGGTATAGACATATAGACAGTGTTGTGTGTCTGCCGTTGTACTATGGTACACTTCAGGCGCATGTAATATAACAGAGTAGGAAATCGTTCTAACTCAGAAAAAAAAACTTTTTAAAATACGCCCTATTTCTGAATTTGTTCCAAAAAGGCTTTGAACCGAGTTATGAGATAAGATATTTTTCAAATATAATCTGAGAATAGTGAGAATTTGTGACATCTATTGGAGTGGCCATACAAATAAGCGCATTTTCGGCGTCGGATTCGTGGTGGGAGAGAGACTTTGTCGCCGAGTATGGCTTTCACGTCTGTGGATCGAACGTCTAGCCGCTATCCGAATAAAAGCAAAATTTTTTAATATATCATTCATCTGCGCCCATGCGCCGACAGAGGAGACAGATGGTGAGGTGAAAGACGCTTTTTATGAACAATTAGAACGCACATACGAGCGCTGCCCCCCGCCATGATATAAAAGTCGTGCTTGGCGACTTTAAAGCCAGGGTGGGCAAAGAAGATGTTTTTGGCCCTGACAATCGGAAAGTTCAGCCTACACAATGAAACTTCTCCTAATGGACTGAGGCTGATTGACTTTGCCGGTGCTCGAAACATGGTCATATCCACGAGGTTCGTGCATAAAAAGATACATCAAGCTATATGGCTTTCCCTGATCGAAATACTCACAATCAGATCGATCACGTTGTGATAGACGGACGGCATGCCCTTAGTGTTTTGGATGTGCGCACGATCAGTGGACCTAACATCGACTCGGACCATTATCTCGTCGCAGCCAAAATACGCACCCGCCTCAGCGCGGCTAAAGCCGAGGAACAAAAAACACAAAGAAAGCTAGACGTCGAAACGCTTCAATCACAACAGACTGTCAATGATTTCGCAACTCGACTCTCACACCTACTCTCTGAGAGCACAACTCGGCCTGAAGAATACAGGAGCAGTGGGAAATTGGTTACCGGCGGCCACAGAAAAAACAACTGGTACGATGAAGAATGCCGCGTTGCAACCGAAAGAAAAGACGCTACCTACAGGGCTACGTTAAAAGCGAGCGCAACAAGAGGAGTGTGTGACACGCTACCGCGAGTTAAAAGGGAAGCGAGACGCCTTTCAGGAAGAAAAAAGCAGAGGCAGAAAGGCAGTGAGTGCGAGGAGCTTGAGCTGGTACCACCAGGAATAACGGCCTAAAACTTCACCAAAAAATTCGGCGACAGACGGAAGGTTTTAAGACCGGGGCAAACTCCTATAAGAACAAAAACGGCGACCTTGTAACTGATGTCCAGGGAGTGCTTAGATTATGGAGGGAAAATTTATTTGCCTTCCTAAATGGAGGCAGCAATTCACTGCGCAGAGATGAAGAACCCGATCCCGCAATCGATGATGATGGAATATATGTCCCCCGCCCGATTATGACGAAGTTAGAATAGGAATAACCAGATTGAAAAACAACAAGGCCGTCGGGCGCTGATGGATTGCCTGCGGAGCTATTACGAGCAAGTACGGTGGCGAGGAGTTGGTAAGGCGCATGCAGCAGCTTCTTAGCAAAATATGGGCGGAAGAGTGCATTCCCGACGATTTGAATCTAAGTGTTATTTGCCCAGTCCACAAGAAGGGGGATACTGCAAAATGCACTATCGTGGAATCAGCCTTCTTAATATCGCATATAAGGTCCTTTCAAGTGTATTGTGCGAAAGATTGAAGCCCCCCGTGAATCAACTGATTGGACCTTATTAGTGCGGCTTCAGACCTGGTAAATCTACCATCGACCAGATTTTCGCAATGCGCCAAATCTTGGAAAAACCCCGGAAAAAAGAATCGACACTCATCACCTCTTCGTTAATTTTAAAGCCGCCTTCGACAGCACGAAAAGGAGCTGCCTATATGCCGCTATGTCTGAATTTGGTTTCCCCGCAAAACTTATACGGCTGTGCAAAATGACGTTGAGCAAACACCATAAACTCAGTCAGAATTGGGAAGGCCTCCTCCGAACCGTTCGAAACTAAACGAGGTTCAGACAGGGTGACCCCCTATCGTACGATTTCTTTAATTTGATGCTGGAGAAAATTATACTAGCTGCAGAACTTAACCGCTCTGGAATAATATTCTATAAAAGCGTGCAATTACTGGCATATGCTGATGACATTGATATCATCGGCCTGTACCCGCTGTTAGTTCTGCTTACTCCAAACTGGAAAAAGAAGCGGTAAAGATGGGTTTGATGGTGAATGAGGACAAAACGAAGTACTTGCTGTCATCGAGCAAAGAGTCAGCGCATATGCGCCTTGGCAACCACGCTACTGTTGGCAGCCATAATTTCGAAATAGTAAAAGACTTCTTTATTTGAGAACCAGCATCGACACTAGCAACAACATCAGCTCTGAAATCCAGCGAAGAATCACTCTTGCCAATAAATGCTACTTTGGACTAGGGAGGCAATTGAAAAGTAAAGTCCTCTCTCGGCAAACGAAAATCATACTTACGTCACCCGCCCTGCTATATGGTGCAGAAGCATGGACCAACACAACAGCAGATGAAGCGGCTCTGGGAGTGTTCGAGAGAAAAGTTCTTCGAATGATTTACGCGTTGGCGAAGGCGAGTACCGAAGAAGATTTAACGATGAGCTGTACGAGCTATACGCAGACATCAACATAGTCCAGCGAATTAAAACGCAGCGGCTGCGCTGGCTAGGCCATGTTATGCGAATGAAAGATGACGTTCCGGCCAAGAAAGTGTTTCTATCGGAACCCGCCTATGGAAGCAGAGGTAGAGGGCGGCCCCCACTCCGTTGGAAGGACCAGGTGGAAAACGATTTAAACTCCTTGGTGTGACCAATTGGCGCCGGATGGCAGAGAGAAGGAGCGACTGGCGCGCCTTGTTGGACGGCCATAAGCGTTTAAAAGGTTAAGCGGCAATTAAGTAAGTAAGTAAGATTCTGAGAATAGGGCGATTTTCAATTGAAAGCCTAGATAACGTAATATAAACTAAGCCGTTGATATTTCGAAGGACTGGTCGATAAAAATACCAAGAAAAAACAAATAGTTTTTAATTAAAATCCCCAAAATGAGTAATTGTAACTCAGCTTTATTTTTACGTTTTGGTAGGCTCCATTCAATGTTTACGCACATACATTGGTACTGCATTTCGCATCCAGCAATTCTAAATATGAAATTTACCTCAACCAAAATTTATAGCATACCATTAGGCGTACAAGATTAATCAAATTTTAATGTGCTTTGAGTCGTCATTTTTTTGCGCACCTTTCACAATATTACACGCACAATAACGCCAAATTTTCCAAATGTCATGCATAAACTCCCTGCTTTCCCTTTTTGGTTCTAATTTAATCCAATGTGAAAGTTCATTTATTTGTTATTTCTCACTTTGCGCAGCATCTGTTATGATTCCATGAAGTTGACAAAGAGACGCGCATAAATTGTTTTGGCAAAAATATAAATTCATATTTAAAAATGTGTGAATTTTACCTGTAGCTACAATTTATATGGTATACTCCCGCATCCTTCTGTATGCATTTTACCCTCATCACTTTTTACTGCTTCTTCTATGCTACGCTAAACGGAAGTGTTTCTTGTTTGGTATTTTTTTAAATAATTTCATTTCATTTTTTTCACTCATTACTTTCATATCTTTCCGCTTTCACTTTTGCCTTACTCTCAAAATTCTGTGTGTTGTATTCCATTTACCGTCATACCACTTTTTGCAATGAGCGGCGGCGTGTGAGGGAGGAAAGAGGGCATCTTGTCCCGGGCGCTACTCACAGGGGGCGCCAAATGGTCCACAAAGCAGAACTTCCTGGATAGTTTGTATTTTTATTATAACTGATTTCTAAAAAATATTGATTTCCTAAAAAATGCACGCATATATCCGGAACACCTGCGACAGGTTGTTGAATAATTGAAAGCATATATCTTTTTTTCTCACGTTCAATGTTACGATGGGAATTATTAAAAGATGCTTTAACAAAAACTGTCAAACGTGAATCTGAAATACGATGGAGCGCCAGAATACAAGCGGTTAGCGTTATCATCGATGGGCTAGAGAATGTAGGAGAACACTTAGAACAATTAGCAAAGGACACTAACACCACAAGTGACACCAGAAGCGAATCTACAGTTCTGTTGGAAAATATACTAAATTTTAGTTTCATAATACTAGCTCATTTCTGGTATGAAATCTTAAGGAGGATTGATCGTGTGCAGCTCAGATTAAAAGATCCGGAGATGAATTTTTGAGAAGCGTATCATGATCTTAAATAAACAGCGACTGAACTATCCAAAATTCGTGACTTTCTCTGTAAAGAAGCAATAGAAAAAGCCAAGTCTCTTTGTGAAAAATGGGATACTGATACAGTAAAACGTGAAAGGAGGCACCGCAAAATAGGCTACAGATATTGGTCTTACCGCAGAATGTGAAATTTCTCGCTTTATGAACAGTGTTCTCGATCCTTTTCAACAAGTAATACGTACTAGATTTACACGACTAAATGACCTTAATTATAGATTTGGATTTCTCTTAGACGTTGGAAATTTGTTAAACAAGGATAATAACGACTTAGAAAACATTTGTAAGAACTTAGGTGAATTTCATAATACAGATTTCGATGGAACAGAAATTTTTATGGAAATATGTGACTGTAAAATATAACTTCGCAGTAGAAAAGAAATTGAACATAAAACTCCATTAGAATTACTTACTTTTAGTATCTTGTATGGAGAAGCTGTTTTTCCAAACTTGCGAGTGGCACTTCAAGTACTCTTAACTATCTCAGTATCGATTGCTAGCTGCGAACGTTCATTCAGCAAATTAACATTGAAAATTACATTGTTTTGGTAATATAGCGGAGAGGGGAGAGGTGGGGGATTGGGGTGCCAACAAAATATTTTTCCGCGGGCGCAATAAAACCTCACTACGCCACTGGCAATATGTGTCACAATTCTTCATGCAAATTGGCAAAATTTACTTTTACTTGTCATGAATAAATACAACATTCATACATTCAAATAATTCTGTTACAACAATATTAAGCTGAAATTTGTCATTAGAAATATGTAAAACGCAGATTTTGTGCGCTTTTTTCCGCTGCTGTATTAATTTATTTTCGTGATTTGTGGCAGCGACATTTGTTTTGTGTGCGAGGGAATGTTGGTTGCTTCTCTTCAGGTGTGGCGGTTTGTTGTTTGTTGTAACTTAATAAAAATTCTTTTAGGTCATAAACGAAAATGTATCGTAATTTTTATTTTCTTATGCTTGCACTTTTATTTAGTTAATGAATATCCACATTTTTTAAAGGCCATTAAGCAGTTGCAAATCATGACGTCATGCAATATATTTCGTTCCAAAGTTGAAGGTACTGGAGCTTGATTCGAGCCATAGGCGAGAAAACGGAAACAATGTGGCTCTTGAGGAAAATTAAAAATATTTGTAAAGTATCACAAAAGCGGCACTTTAATCTTTTTTTCACAATTCTCGGTATAATTAAACTAACAAGTCACAAGAAGACTTAGGCGTTTAAAATAATTATCGTAAGAAGCCAATTACACGCCAACATATCAGCACCACCCGAAAGACGGGTACCGATGCATATAAGCAAATTTTTTATTATTACTTGGTATTAAAGAGTAGTGACATTGCAAATACTGCGCCACAATGTTCACATACCCATCCTCCACACTACATAACCATATAAAAAATTATATATATTAACTTGCGTACATACAATACGGCACACATACATATATATCAACCGCATACATGTCTACTTCACAACCACCATGCAAGCGCTATGCATTCTGGCGATTAAGCACAAGCATTTCATTCGCTGTCATACTATAGGAAGCAATTCACAACTTATTCATAGGCAGCGATGTACAAAACATTAAACTTAAATCGTATAAGGACAGCTAATCGTAGGTAAGTGGAGTGGCTTCCAGCTGCTGTGATGGTTGCCAAGGAATCTCTTTGGCTCAGAGGGTGTCGTTTACCACGTGCGCTTCGTCATACCTACTCTCGCCCACATATCTTCTGAGTAAAAAGCGATTTGCCTCCCCCATTACTAACAGAAGAAAGGTAATGCATTCTGTTCGGTAAGAGTAGAACACGTCCCAATGCTATGCCACACGCATTGAGACTCCCCTACTACCTGGGCGAATGCCAGAGTCAATATATGGAGCTTACATCTATCTTTAATGGGAGGGGGCTGTTTAACAACGTTGCGCTTCGGTCAACGGGTCTCCCTTTTGTTTGAGAGAAATGAAATCGCGAGCATTCCACACAAGTAAGAGTAGCTGTTTACAAATCGCCATTGGCATAAGACCGGTATTTCTACAACCATCGAGCTCCATGTAGTTAGTCCTGCATAATTAGCCAAAAGTTCATATTACTATTTTTGGACATCCTATGTCCGAGGCTAAACCAATTCCGCCGTCATAACTCTCTAGTGAGTAGTATGGAAATGGCGGTTCTAGACCAATGGAGAAAGGAAAAATGAGAAAGGAAAAGTATATACACACCGACACACATATATATACAGCAAAACAATTCCGTTGCCTGGTTTTAGGCGCATACGTATTAAACCGCAAAAATATCAAAACAATTTCGTTGCCTACATTTAGGCGCATCCGTTCAAAACCGCAAATGTGTGTGTGAGTGTGTGTGTGTGTGTGAACTTTACTTGTCTGATACTGATCAGTCGCTCGATTTCTTGTTGGGTTCACAAAATTCACACACACGCACACACATTTGCGGTTTTGAACGGATGCGCCTAAATGTAGGCAACGGCATTTTTTTGCTGTTTTGCGGTTTTATACGTATGCGCCTAAAAGCAGGCAACGAAATTGTTTTGCTATATATATATGTGTGTCGGAGTGTATATACTTTTCCTTTCTCATTTTTCCTTTCTCCATTTGGTCTACGGCCATAACCGTTTAAACGGTAAAGCGCCAATTAAGTAAGTAAGTAATTTGATCTAGAACCGCCATTTCCATACTACTCTGGTGAGAGCTGTATATAAACCCATACGGTCAAAATATATAAAATCACATTTCTTCGGAACAGTTCGTGACTGCTCCCAAAATAGAGACCTGATGCGGTCGAAAGTTGACAACTACGTACCTTATGCTTTTAATATTTTTACGAGATAACCTTTTTTCTGGGCGGTGGATCGGGTCCCTATACAATAAAATTCGTTCTGAGAAATTTTTCTGTACGCGAATTGGGCTGTCATTTTCGAAACCATGTGTATCGAAAGCGTTTTCCATTGCTAATATCTGAGAGAGTTTTCCTCCCGGGAAGTGGAGCAGGGACCAAGCCACTCTAGAAAATCATAATGATATAATTTCTTTAAAATATTGAAAAGAGTTGATTTAGGACGCACCTTTTTCGAAAAACCGTTATTATGATTTAAGAGAAAGAGGAGGAGAGGGATTGAAAGAGAAAGAGATAGATGGGGCGGAACAAGGACAGAGAGAAGATGAGGTAATAAGATGGAACGGTGATAGACAGAAGAAGAGGCAAAGGAAAGAAAGATTTCCAGGGATGAGAGAGAGACACCAAGGAGGGGAAGGTCAAGAGGAATCAGAAGAAGAGGAAGAGTGAGGAAAATAGGCAGGTAGCGAAATGGGACAGGTAGAAGGCTGGAGGCGGAGAGGAATGATAGAGGTAGAGTAGGGAAAGAGGGCGTATTGATAGAGAGAACAAGAATTAAACAAGGAAAAAGAATAAGAGAGGAAGTGTGACAAATAAAAGTAGGAGACTATTGCTAAGATAATGGATTCGTTTTATCGGTATCAGTTACATATCGGTAGCAGTGTCATAATAAACCGATGAGTCCACGAAAGCCAATCGACAACACGCCGCAAATAGATTGGAACACTGATAAAAAGTCGATAAATTTTAATAAAAGATCTATGGGTTTTCGGTAAAAAACCAATAAATAACACGAATATAGCAATTCGACAACATTTTGATAGCAAAAGGATAACAAACCCATAATTTTTCGATAACACGTCTATAACTTTTCGATATAATCGGTAGTTTGCCGATAATATATCGATAACTTTGCAGTAAATTGTCGGCAGCATTCGATAAATATTCGATAAATAATTTTTGGTTAAAAAACGATAACACGCTGATAACAAAATTGATAGCGCACTAATAACAAATCGTTAACTCTTCGATTATATATGATAATATTTACTACAATTAATTGTTAACTTTAAGACAATAAATCAATAATGAAGCTATATATCTTCGAAAAAATATAGATAACCTTTGTTATCGACGGTAAGTTAATAAAACTACGATGCAAATCGATAACTCGTCTAAACCTCGTCGATAACACACCAATAACAAACTGAAAATTCGTCGACAAGAAATGCATAACACGCCCATATCCCGTCGAAAACAAACCGATAACTCATTTATCACTGCTAACTAATGGAAAAACTAATCGATAACTAACCGCTAACATATCGATAGAAAATCTATAACATGCCGCCCGGTCTCGGTTACGGCGTTGGCTTTGAATTCCTATATTTTCTTTCCTTTACTTTATTTTGCTTTCCTTTATTTTCCTTTCTTTACCTTAACTTGCCTTGATTTGATGTCTGATTTCTCTCATATCAAATTTACAAAAATTTACAACGTACATTGTTCCCACGTTATGATACGGTGTGGTGACTACACAAGTGTAGTGTTTACACATCAATAATTTGCTTAACTTTAGCGCTACCTATGGTTTTTTCTTCCAATATTAAATTCACCAGCCCGTAACCAACGTCACGGTTGTTGTTAGTGAAGGAAGTAATAAGTGATATACGCAGGACACGGGATGCATATTAATCGTTTCATATCGTTTGCTGCTGTGTTTGATATCGCTTAGCCATTATTGTGTCAGTTTCTATTACTGTTTTACTTAGGCTTTTTTAACCGCCATTTCTCTAGCGATTAAGCGACTTATACCTGTTATCCATTGGAGTTCGCTTCAAACGCTTGACATCTTTGCGGCCTCTCTGTTGATGACTTTTTTATTGGCACGGACTTTGGTATGAGTATTAAATGCTTTTCTTACGATTTGTATCAATATAAGAAATTTATTATTTTGAGTCTACACGCATGATTTGTACGCAATGAGGTGTGATTTTTGGTTAATTATAGTGATGTAGGGGTCCATTTCTTAACATTTGCGAGTATGTGCAAGCTTTATTTTGTGTCCGTTATAGCAAAAACTTGTTTGACTTATTGTTATACAGGTTGTTGTCGATTCTCTGGAGCTATGTACGGGCACACCTAGATTACCGTTGTATTGCTAATATGAGTCATTATATTTTTACGTTTCGAATAAGTGAAATTGTAAATGACTAATGAGATACGTGATATGAAAGTTCAAGTTTGATAACTAATAATGGTAGAAGACTTTAAGTCGCAACAAAGTTAAGGATTCTTACGAATTTTTAGAGTAAATTTTTCCTTATGATGTGCAAACATCTTCGTATGCTATATAGCGGAATATGGAATGTAATTGTATGCGCAGTCACTACACTGTAGCGTAATTTGGAAACTATGAACGTAGTTATCGGTTTGTTATCGACGCGTTATCGGTTGTTGTAAGTCTGTTATCGACAAGTGATAGACTGGTTTTCGATTTGTTATCGGGGTGTTATAAACTTGCTACAGATAGGAAAGGTTTTTATTGAGTTACCTATTTTTTAGCGACGAGTCATCGGCTCACTATTGCTCAATTAGTTATCGCTAATTTCGTCATAAAAAATTTATCGATTTGTTATAGTTACGTTATCTTTTTGCTATGCAGACCTTACTATAATCAAAAAACTATCGACTTGAAATCAAAATTCTATCGATGTTTTATCGAAAAGTTATCGATTATCTTAAAGTTGTCGATTTTGATCGAAAATTTTTAAATTTTTTATAAATATTTTATTGATTTTGTGTCGAAATATGATTGATTTCTTGTCGGATTCTACCAGTTAAATATTGGTGTCTTATTGATTTGTTATCGCAGACTCATCGGCTTGCTATGAAACTGATACCAATAAAACTTCAATCGATTACATATCTGTAACCCAACCTTCAACCAGCCGATATTAAATCAAAAAGATGCTGATGACAATAATATTTCGCTACCTATAATAAGCTGAAAAAAGAGCAATAATAATCGGCTTTAGGCATTTCAAGAGAGTACGAAATTATTTGTCTCTGGTAAAGTGACCTCTGTTGTGGCTTAACTTGTGAGCTCAATTTAACTTACAAAAAAACATTGCACCTGTATGTTTCTACATCCAACTTCAAGAGTACTGCGTACTTACGACTCTATTTTAATGTTTCGAGTATTCAAGATTTCGGCGTGGCCTAAATTATCGGTTGTGAAAAACTTAAGAGAAAAACGAGAGATATAAGTTAAACGACTTTCCGATCGCACAAAACAAAAATTTCATACAAAAGAAGCGCACAAAAAGCGGCTCGACTGTATATCATCTAAACAGTGAGACGCGGATATCAACGAAGCTCGAGGCAGGTATGGACGAAAAAGTAATGCATATTGATAAAAAGTTGTGGTCTAGTGTGTAGCTCTAAAGGGGCGTACTTCTTGTTGCATTCCTAGAAGATTTTAGGTAGTTATATCGAATTCTATATTTCTATACTAAAATGTCGTATCCAGAAGGTTGTCGTTTTTGTAGCGATAAGGACACTACCCGTAGGCCTTGGAGAGTGTTATCGATGTTGATTGTCCTTTGCCGGATGGATATCCGATACGTTCCGGTACCCAGCACCATAAAGGTACTAGCCCGACCATCTCGGGAACGATTTGGTATGACCACATGAAACCTTCTAGGACATGCCCCTCCCACTCCCCTAGGAGTTTGGGGTCCCCAGAGCCTTTCCTGCTAATGAAAAAAGGATTCGCCACGGGTAGGTGAGGTTGGAAATTGGGTTGGAGGAATTATATATTGCGCTGGCAACCGCTTGAAAGGGTTGCGCTACACAACCCCTTGAATCAATTTGGTATTTTAGTCGCCTCTTACGACAGGCATACCTACCGCTGGTATATTCTAAGTCCCCTAACCCACTGGGGTGTATCCAGAAGGTCTATCTAAGTTGTCTGACTGCACCAAAAAACACCCAAAGAAATACCCAGATTCGAAAAAGTACATCGTTCTCTAAAACTGCGGATCCGAAAAAGTACGAAGTTCTGTAAAGGGCACGAAAAAGTATCTGTTTAAATGGTTTCAAAAAATTACTCGGTTCTAGAACAGTAACCAGAACCCAAAAGATAGAAAGTTTTGAAAAAGTACCTGTATTACAGGAAAAGTATCATACTCAGAAACAGTGCCCAAATCCGAAAAATTTACACTTAGGGCCACAAAAATGATCTGGTTCTAAAAGAGTATCGGAATTCGAAAACGTACCAATTTTTTAGAAGTACCAGAATCCCGAAAAGTTCCCTGTTCTGAATAAGCACCCGGTTTTAAAAGGTAGCCGGATTTCAAAAATGGAGCCAACTCTGAAAAAGTACCCGTATCCGAAAAAGTACCGGTTTTTAGGAAGCACATGTTTTATTCTTTTAAGCAAAATTTATTTTATTGTAGCTTGGTTAGATATGCAATTTGATATATCTCTATAACTCTTTTGTTATACCTTCCAGCTTCAAATAGTCGTTTTTCATAGTTTTGTGAAACGTGTAGCATACTTTAAGGGTACACAACTTGTTAAGAAGACAAAATTATGTGTAAACGACAACGTAGCTCATAAACCAATTAATATAAAAAATAGAGCTCGACACTACCAAAATTGGGATACATGAAGTTTAAAAACACCTTGTGAAATAACCCATTTGGATACAATTAAAAGGCTGTTATGGTGATATTCACAAAGATCAAAGAGGATGAACCTAAGAGGAAGAGCATAACAAAAATGGGGACTATACCCTCTGACAGCTATAATAGTAAAGGAAATCTTCGAAACGAAAATGAAAAGTGAATCGTATACATTCTTTAAACAATGAAACTACACATTCTCCCAAAAAAAAAGAAAAAGACTCTTGCATTATGTAATTATTACCAAATACGCCCAAATCACTGAGCTTTATTCGTGCGCTATGATATTCGACAACAGTTTAAGCTAAAAACGGATCATTTTTCAATTTCCTAGTTACATATTGACACACACAAGCACATGAGCAATGTACATATGTATATGTGCACATGTATAAGTGTATGTTTTTTTCTGCGAAAAAGTTCTGTAGAAGAAAAAAATCTCAATGGGTGCAAAATGTGTAAGGTTTTTTCCTTTTGCTTTCTCATTCGTTTATGCGTTGCTTGGTTGTTTGATTATTTGTTGGCGAGTCTGTGCGGCCCAAACGTTCAAGCGATTACCATTACTTGCTTGGTAATTGCACGTCTCACCTGTAGACACAAACCATCATACGACATAGCATTTTGGAAGGGTCCATTCATGTAAGAATCTCTGTATTATGCTCTTAGTACACACTTTCATGGGCGTAGCTATGAATTTGTTAAGAGTGAAGAAGAAGTTCAAACATTAAAATTCAGTAGGTTACCTAGAGCACCCTCTCCATACATGGGAACTTCCAACACTTCCACATGCATATTTTTTATCCATTGCAAATGCCCATAGTCAGTGTCGAGTGAAGCACTTTCAACCAACCAGATAACTTCCACATTAGTCGTCATCAAACCACTTGCCTTTGGACTTGAACAGGTGGGCATTATCAACATTCCTTTCCTCGGGCAGACTGTCCAAATACTGTATCTATATTAAAGACACTGCAGGAGTCAAAGAGTCTTTGGGCACTATCGCGTTATACGATTCGTGATCGAAATCTATTTTTAAATCACAGTAGCTTTGAAATGACCAATCGGATCAGTGAAATATGTGAAATGGTGGCTACCAGCAGTACTCGTTAGATCCATAACTTATTACGAATCTTCTGATAGTTTTTGATTTATTGTTTGAGTGAAATTGCTTTTCGACACGTTATCGCAAAACACGATACGGGTGCTGCTTTGCGATAACTGGCACCAATTGGGAGCACCACATGCCTCTTCCAGCTCATGGGAGAACTCCTCTTTCCTCTGCTTTCAAAACTGTGTTGTCGATTGAAATAATTTCTTGGCCGGAGTCTCTTCGTTTATTCGCATAACAGGGTCTAGCCGTCGAAGCCTTTCGATTTTTATTCGCTGCACTGTCTTCATATTGTTATTATACATATTTCGCAGAACTTTTTTTTTGAACACTCCTAGAGCCATTTAATCTTCTCCCCACACAGTCAGTGATTCCGACCCATACATAAGGACAGATATGATGAGCTATATGTAGAGCGTGAGAGAGGTCTTTACTTTTACAATTGTCAACTTAGTGAGAAGTAGCACTTATCTGTTAGATTTCTAAGCGGACATTGTTTTGCTGCTAATGCCAGTTCCCAGGAAGACGAAGTCCTTCACAATCTTGAATTTATATAAACCAACTGTGACGTGGCTACGAAGGCACAACAACCATATCCCAAGCTAAGCAGGAACAGAAAAAACCTGGTTAAATAAACAGCACTGGGTCAATTCAACTGAAATTTCTGTCAATTTTAAACAATCGCAATTAGCTGATGAATGAACTTCGCACAGATTATTGATTCTGAATTGCACGTTTCAACAGTCAAATCACCATTGTTAATCACACAGAAGCCATAACTCTGTTGACTTTAACAAAGAAAACTGTTAAAATAACAAAATAAGAAAAATGGTGCAGGCTGTTGCAGTAATTCTCACAATGGTTATATAAACGAAGAAGTGATCAATTTTCATATTAAAGACAACTTTTCACTGTTCAAATTACCAATGAAATCAGTTCTTTTAACAGAAAAATCAGGTTAACTTTTTGGGAATATTTAATTTTTACAAAACATTGTTAATAATAGACCAAGAGTTTCTCTTCTGTTTAAATGACAAAACAAATTTGATCTGTTGTTTTTTATTGTTAATAGTTGCGCTGAGGACGATTACCGAAGGTAATCGAAATATATCTGTTAAACAAGAACTTCTTGTGTTTTTATTAAACCTGACCTCGAGCCAATTTAATTCAAAGACAAATTTGATCTCTTGACAAAAAAACTTAGTTGAATTAATCATAATGCGATCAATGCGAATGTCTGTTAATGCAATAACAACAAACCCGATTTTTTGAGTTTAAAAGCACAATTTTTTTCGATGTGCAACAAAACTGCATCGAAAAGGTATTGCGGTGTTGAAAAGCTCTAATAGCTATCATACTTTCATTTTCCGACTCTGTGTTGTGGTAATGACCCCAGTTTAAGCCTCCTCCTCTGTACATGACCATGTGCACACTCACAGTTAAGCGCACACGCAGCTTAATTTTCCTTTGAGCTTACGCTACGCATACAAAAAAGCTTGACGTGCAGAGCGACAGAAGTCATTGTAGTGAAATTGGATTCCAGCATCTAACATTGCATTGTTATGAGAAATGAAAATTGAGAAATATTGGCAAAGTCGCGATGTATTGAAGCATGGAGTACAGTGAAAGACCAAATTCTGCCGCATAGCTCAGCGAAGCGGTAAGCCAAACGACCAGTTGCCATACGAAACAGCTAACATCATCACATTTTTTTTACGCTGATTCATAGAAACAGACACATACGCATACATACATATGTACAACCCTTCCTGCATTAAAAATTCCACTCGCCTACATTTCGAATTTTCAGGAGGCAACAAACATTGGCCTTGGTGATGATGCTGCAAAAACATTTCACTTGTTTTGCTGCCAAAACGCGTGTCCAGAACAGGTGTTGCCTTTCATTGTATTCGTGATGTAGATGTAGTTGTACGTATGTATGTGTATGAAGCACCGTTATTGCTGTTTTCATTACTGTTTAAAATTTATGTTGCTGTTGCTGTTGTTGATTTTTTAGTCGTTATTGCTTTTAGGTATTGATATCTCACTACTTAAGTTACATACATTTGTTTTTATTGTTTTTGCTGCATGTAGTGATGACTTAAGAAATTATCTGAATTTCAACTGTAGAATGACGAATAGTTAGCAAAGGACTCTACAATAACATATAGGGACAGTGAGTAAAGATGGACTTAAATTAGAAAAAAACAAGTAAGGAAGGTTAAGTTCGGGTGTAACCGAACATTACATACTCAGTTGAGAGCTATGGTGACAACATAAGGGAAAATAACCATGTAGGAAAATGAACCGCGGGAAAGCCTGGAATGTGTTTGTATGACATGTGTATCAAATGAAACGCATTAAAGAGTATTTTATGAGGGAGTGGGCCATAGTTCTATAGGTGGACCCCATTTAGGGATATACTCTATACTCTAGAATGTGTTTGTACAATATGGGTATCAAATTAAAGGTATTAATGAGAGTTTTAAAAGGGAGTGGTGGTAGTTGTATATGTGAAGGCGTTTTCCATATATCGACCAAAATGTGGACCAGGGTGACCCAGAACATCATCTGTTGGATACCGCTAATTTATTTATATATGTAATACCTGCCAAGATTTTAAGGGTTTTTTATTTCGCCCTATAGAACTTTTTAATTTTCTTCTACTTAATATGGTAGGTGTCACAACCATTTTATAAAGTTGTTTCTAAAGTTATATTTCGCGTCAATAAAACAATCCAATTACCTTGCCATGTTTCATCCCTTTTTTCGTATTTGGTATAGAATTATGGCATTTTTTTCATTTTTCGTAATTTTCGATATCGAAAAAGTGGGCGTGGTCATAGTCGGATTTCGTTCATTTTTCGTTCAAGTAAGCACGTGGACTAAGTTCATTAAAGATATGTCGATTTTTGCTCAAGTTATCGTGTTAACGGCCATGCGGAAGGACCGACGGACGACTGTGTATAAAAACTGGGCGTGGCATCAACCGATTTCGCCCATTTTCACAGAAAACAGTTTGCGTCATAAAACCTACGCCCCTACCAAATTTCACAAGGATTGATAAATTTTTGTTCGACTTATGGCATTAAAAGTATTCTAGACAAATTAAATGAAAAAGGGCGGAGCCACGCCCATTTTGAAATTTTCTTTTATTGTTGTATATCGTTGCACCATATCATTACTGGAGTTGAATGTTGATATAATTTACTTATATACTGGAAAGATATTAAATTTTTTGTTAAAATTTTACTTTAAAAAAATTTTTTTTTAAAAGTGGGCGTGGTTCTTCTCCGATTTTGCTAATTTTTATTTAGCGTACATATAGTAATAGGAGTAACGTTCCTGCCAAATTGCATCATGATATCTTCAACGACTGCCAAATTATAGCTTGCAAAAATTTTAAATTACCTTCTTTTAAAGTGGGCGGTTTTCCAAAATTTTACTAATTTTCTATTCTGCGTCATAACTAATTTTCTATTCAACTCATCTACCAAGTTTCGTCACTTTATCTGTCTTTTGTAATGAATTATCGCACTTTTTCCGTTTTTCGAAATTTTCGGTATCGAAAAAGTGGGCGTGGTTATAGTCCGATATCGTTCATTTTAAATAGCGATCTGAGATGAGTGCTCAGGAACCTACATACCAAATTTCATCAAGATACCACAAAATTTACTCAAGTTATCGTGTTAACGGACGGACGGACGGACGGACGGACGGACATGGCTCAATTAAATTTTTTTTCGATCCTGATTATTTTGATATATGGAAGTATATATCTATCTCGATTCCTTTATATATGTACAACCAACCGTTATCCAATCAAACTTAATATACTCTGTGAGCTCTGCTCAACTGAGTATAAAAAACACGTGATCTCGGCTTACATGGCCCATGATATTATGGTCCCACCTCCAGAGCCCCGAGCATGGTACGGTAATCGGCTGTGATGCCAACACAAGACACAAGACACAAGAGGTAAGTGTCTCCTCATGCATCCTTAATTCTAATCTAAGTATTTGCAAATACTGGCACTAATGGTCCACAGAGATAGTGACTGACTGAAAATGGTCCACAGAGGTAGGGTCGCTATGATCTATATTCCAACAATATGGAGGCAAATAAACGTTATCCTCCCGTCGAAAGTGGTGAGACGTTCATACGAAAATGTCAAAGACTTACTTACTTATTGGCGCTTAACCGTCTAAAAGGTTATGGCCGAAATGTAAGGCTCGATATCCTCCGAAGAGATCTAAGGCCGAGCTCCTCTTCCAATTTGCGTCGTGCTCCTCTTAATTTTCCCTACAAATTGGCCGGACGGGACCTACATGTTTTATGCCGACTCCGAATGAGTTTTCAGTGAGAGCTTTTCATGGCAGAAATACGCTTGCCAAACACTGCCGACGGGCGACCCCGCTTAGAAAACATTTTCTTCTAATTGAAAAACCTTATTTCTAAAATTTTGATGTTGCTTTGCCCGTGGTGCGAACCCAGGGCATATGATGTGGTAGGCGGAGCACGCTACCATCACACCACGGTGGCCGATGTTAAAGACCACTTGCCTACAAACCTCATACTCTCAATCTTTAAGGTTGTGGAGTGGCTTTGAACATCTAAATTAGATCAGTTCACGTTTTGGGATGAACTCAATCAATGCCGGAGAACAGGACAATGCAAGACGATTTGGGCTCGAATTATGATGCTGATACAGTCCAAGGCAGGAATACTGGCTGGTCAAGGACAGAGTTTGCCGATTGGTTGGCTACCATCCACACATGCCCTGAGGTAGGCGAGCTGTTGTCTCTTCTAGAATTCGGCTAATCGAAATCTCCAAAAATTCAACTGTGGCTGTAGGCGTATATCATAAATGGTTTGTATAATGGAGTCATTAGATCGCGTGTACCTAATATATTGAGTTCCATTGCGATGGGGGGGCTTGACAAAACTAGCATCAAGCTGAAAGTGGGAAGGATCAAAAGCATGCCTGAGAATACTGAATGTGAGGGGAAGGACACTCCAAAAAGGTTTCAGCTTAATCCTTAACTTATAGCATGTACATACGCTCGGGATCGACCGCAAAGGGTTGTCTTAAACTGAGAAAATACAAAATGTGGATGACTTCGCAAGATGTTTGTTGAACGCTGTCAAAACTGATCTTACCACAGTTGTTAACTTCGAAAAGGGGGTATAGAAAGTGCTGTGGATATTAGAAACTAAAAATAAAGTTAAAAACAGAAGATAGAACTATGGCAGGGCTGTACTGTAAGCATCCGCGGGTAGCCAGTTCTTTTTACTTCATCCAGGAGATGGTTTTAACCATAGCAAGAGCTGCTGGCGTTCATGAGGCATCCGAATATCATACTTTGCTGATTTCCTGCGCACAGTAAACATAATTGATTTTCCAAATCCAGGAAAAGTTTTGAAATGGATATGAACGAGGTGATCAATTAAATACGTACGACTTCACTGCTTTGTTTCCTTAGGAGAACTTTATTAGTGCAACGAACGTGAGTGTGAGGTCTCTAAGTCTTTATGGCCATGTTTGTATAGGATTGAAATAACCTTCTTTCTTAAGCTAAAAAAAAATTGGCATTGGGAGCACATTTTGGTCTCATCACATGTCATTGGGTTACTGAATTGATACTTTCACGCTGGCGCATATCAACAAGCTTGATCTGAAGAAGCTGGCAGACGAAAAGGAAATTGGTCGATCAGGAGGAAATAAGGAAGATTGATCTTTCGCCCATTCTTATTTAGATATGGGAAAAGCACGTGTTTTTAAAAAATAAATAAAAATGTAAGGCGCGATAACCTCTGAAGAGATCTGGGGCCGAGCTTCTCTTCCAATTTGCGTTGTGCTCCTATTGATTTTCCCTACAAATCGGCCGGATGGGACCTACATGTTTTATGCCGACTCCGAACGGCATCTGCAAGGCAGATGAGTTTTCACTGAGAGCTTTTAATGGCAGAACTACACCCGCAGCGCTGGTATTTCTAAAATTTTGATGTTGTTTTGCCCGTGGTGTGAACCCAGGGCATACGGTGTGGTAGACGGAGCACTCTACCATCACACCACGGTGGCCGCCGAGCACGTGTTTTTAGTGAAGACTTATTAAGAAACTCCTGGTTGAATGAACTCGCCCCTACCCGACATTTCCTGGTGAGGCATTTACAATTGACAAACGTATGGGACGCTCCGATGCACGCCTTCTCAACTTAACCTAGTGTATTAACTGATTTATTTTGTTTTGTTGATTTTCCAACAGGGTGCATAAATGATGTATATTGCGATTTTCCGTCATACCTTTTTAAATTTGGTTTCGAGACAAACCGGTTTCGGCGTTGTGTCATCAGCAGTGTCGATTTTCGCTCTCAAATTTGGCAAGGGATGACGGAAAAATCGTTCCAATATACATCTATTGTATTAAAGTGCCTTGAATACTCCTTTCGATATTTGAAATATCAATTTTTTTGAGATGCCATCCTGTTGGAACCTAGCCTAATTTGTAGCCCTCTGGTAGTTCTTGCACATATTTTAAGCCACCGGAAAATTAAGCAAAACCTACCTGCGATGACTGGCTAAATAGCATTTGTCAAAAGACCACTGTGTTAAGCAACAAACAATCGAGAACAGTAAAAAAAATCAATATTGCTCTAATTGTGCTCATTTACTCATTATTTCGAAGATACATAATCTCGCTTACAGATATATTTGCTGCTTATCTCTTCTGTGTTATTTGGCTCTTGTATAGAAAATTGATATTGTAACGAATTTAGGAAAATCCTGGTTATTATACACCTTCATCTAGCGTTCGAATCGCTGAACTGTCGAACAAATAACTCCAATATTCAGTATTGCAAAGTGGTCTTTATTAGCGTACTTTGGGAGTAGTACAATTATACTTCACTTTACAACTAATAGCGTGTTTAAATCAAACTGATTCGTCATTCCTCAGCTTGCGCTGCTTTTATACTCTCTGTTGCCTCGTCCGCCTATTTCTCCTAAGGTCTAGATGTTTCACCTTCTAGTGCTGTTGTAATTTAGTTATATGCGTGTGTATGTGCGAGTTAGAATTTCGGCTGATGACTACATGTGTGTGTGTGGCAGATATATCTTCACTTCGAGCTGCTGGTTATGCGTGTGCATGTACATAAGTTTGGCTGCTTGCAGTATTTGTTGTTGTGATTATTTACTAACAGCATAAAAATAAAAAATATAAGGCGCGATAACCTCCGAAGAGATCTAAGGCCGAGCTTCTCTTCCAATTTGCGTCGTGCTCCTCTTGATTTTCCATACAAATGGCCAGACGGGACCTACATGATTTTATGCCGACTCCGAACGGCATCTGCAAGGCAGATGAGTTTTCACTGAGAGCTTTTCATGGCAGAAATACACCCGGAGCGCTTGCCAAACACTGACGAGGGGCGACCCCGCTTAGAAAAATTTTCTTCTAATTGAAAAACCTTATTTCTAAAATTTTTGATGTTGCTTTGCCCGGGGTTTGAACCCAGGGCATCCGGTGTGTTAGGCGGAGCACGCTACCATCACACCACGGTGGCCGCATTTACTAACAGCATAGTGATACTAATTTTCGCCACAACATTCTCCTAGCCAGTTCCGGTAGCCATGTTGTGCCAATACTTAGGTTTTATAGTGAGTGTGATCAAAATTACATTGAGTGCAAAAGGGTTGGGCCTTTTTTATCTGTAAATTTCAAAAATATGGAAATTCAGGAATAGGGACAGACTTTTGTCTAAAACACTTACATCGTTTCAACTACATATATACGATTGAAATTCTAAGCTACGGCTTCTTCTTTTTATGCTGGTACCGCATAGATCTATTTTCCAAAGGGAATTTTTAGCATAATATCAGCAAATTACAGTATGCAAAACCGTTCACTGTAACGTAATGAAATACCGATGAGTGTTTCATTCAAACCATTCACATTAAACTAAGCAAATAAACGATATGAACTAAATGACTTTGGTTTCACATATCCACCCCAAATGGCTTCGAAAAAGAAAAAAAAATACCATGAAAGAATAGCTCTCGGTTATATCAACTACGCACCACCGCCTCTTTAACAGCAACAATATGCAACAACTGCAGCAATGCTCACTGGTAAGTACACATTCGTAAAATGATAGCAAGGCAATGAGCAACAAGCAATGAGATAAATTCTGCTGCTGCTGCCCGAGGACGTGTAATACAAGATGGACCATCCCTCAAATTACTGTAGGGATCAAAACAAATGACTGGAAACAAAACCTAGAACACCACCGAGTAATGAAAATATAAATATGTACATTAGAGCGTATCGTGAACGAAATCCAAAAACTACATCCTGCATACGCGGTATATATTTACAGGTGAAGAGTCCTTGTCGTAGTATGTGCTCTTTTTTAAAAAAAAACTTTTTTTTGAAGCCATGGAAATAACTTCGATTCCTGCAAACTTCGTAATTATTAAAAAAGTTAGCCCAGTAGAAAATGATGCACGTAATATATTTCAAACATGCCAAAAAATATAACTGAAAAGCGCGACACATTTTTTCTCTTCGCAACCAATTTGCGACTAAATACCGACCTATTACTTATTTGATGCACGAAGGCGCTTCGCTTACTCCACGTTGATATATTAAGACCAACCTTGTTTTTTGGCAACTAGCGTTACATTATTCAGAAAAATCAAAGTTAAAATTAATAACGCGTTGTAAACCCCTTTTTATACCTTTCATGAAAATGAAAAGGTATATTAATTTCGTCACGAATCCCAAAGTTGGAAGTCCTTATAGACCCGCCATTAAGTCTGCCGAAATAATCAGGATGAAGAGCTGAGTTAATTTAGCCATGTCCGTCTGTCCGCCTGTCCATCTGTCTGTTTGTATGCAAACTAGTCCCTCAATTTTTGCGATATCGTGCTAAAATTTGGTGAGCGGGTGTATTTGGGTGTCCGATTAGACATTTGTCGGAACCGGCCGGATCGGACCACTATAGCATATATCCTCCATGCAACCGATTTTTCAGAAAAAGAGAATTTTTGTCATATCTTCCATTTATCAGATTGAAGCTTCAAACTTTCCTGGTAGAACGTCCAGACATTTTGTGCCTTTTCATTTACCACTTTGCCGGCAAAATGTTGCCAAAAATAATCCACTGCGTAATTGGTGTTCGCACTACAACAACTTGTATAAAGGCCCAGCTTTGAGTGAATACTCTCACGTCTGGCCTGATATTTTGTACTCTCTTCCATATGTACGGTTGAATTTAATATATACATTTGTATTTCATTATTTTTAATTGTAACATTAATTTTATGTTAATATATATCTAAGTAGTCTACCGCATTGTGTCTGTGTCGACTTTAATCCAAATAAAATAATATAAAGAATAAAAAAAAATATGCTTTTGTATATTGCACATATTGTTGTCTGAAAAAATGAATGAGATCGGTCGTATATATAGCATATATCCCACACAACCGACTGTTCAGATAAGAAACTTTTCGCAATTTCAGCTCAATTTTAACAGCAAATTCCATCAAATACTTACGCTTACGTCATATACTGTTGAAGTAAGTAATTCGTGGTGGTTCTTACATGCTGACCACAAAAAACGTGAAACTTTGCATCCTCACACAAAGTACCTACGTATTTTTATACTCAGCTGAGCAGAGCTCACAGAGTATATTAGTTTTGTTCGCATAACGGTACCCCGTGACGGCATAAACTAATCGAGATAGTTATAGACTTCTCTATATCAAAATGTTCTGGGCGAAAAAAGAAATTCATTTATCCATGTCCGTCCGTCCGCCCGTCCGTCTGTCCGTAAACACGATAACTGGAGTAAATTTTGAGGTATATTAATGAAATTTGGTATGTAAGTTCCTGGGCACTCATCCCAGATCGCTATTAAAATTAACGATATTGGACTATAACTGCGCCCACTTTTTCGATATCGAAAATTTCGACAACCGAAAAAGTGCGAAAATTCATTGCCAAAGACAGATAAGGCGATGAAACTTGGTAGGTGGGTTGACCTTATGACGCGGAATAGAAAATTAGTATTATGGACAATGGGCGTTGAACTGCCCACTTTTAAAAGAAGGTAATTTAAAAGTTTTGCAAGCTGTGATTTGGCAGTCGTTGAAGATATCATGATGAAATTTGGCAGGAACGTTACCTCTATTAGCAAAATCGGATGACGAACACGCCCACTTTAAAAAAAAATTTTTAAGTCAAATTTTAACAAAAAATTTAATATCTTTACAGTATATAAGTAAATTTTGTCAACATTCAACTCCAGTAATGATATGGTGCAACAAATTACAAAAATAAAAGAAAATTTCAAAATGGGCGTGGCTCCGCTCTTTTTCATTTAATTCGTCTAGAATACTTTTAATGCCATAAGTCGAACAAAAATTTACCAATCCTTGTGAGATATGGTAGGGGCATAGATTCTATGATGATAAGTGTTTTCTGTGAAAATGGGCGATATCGGTTAAATCCCCGCCCAGTTTTTATACACAGGAGACCATCTGTCATTCCGCTCTGCCGTTAACACGATAACTTGAGCAAAAATTGATATATCTTTATTAAACTTAGTTCACGTACTTACCTAAACTCACGTTATCTTGGTATTAAAAATGGGGGAAATCCGACTATGACCACGCCTACTTTTTCGACATCGGAAATTACGAAAAATGAAAAAATTCCATAATTCTATACCAAATATGAAAAAATAGATGAAACATGGTAATTGGATTGGTTTATTGACGCAAAATATAACTTAGAAAAAAACTTTGTAAAGTGGGTGTGACACGTACCACACTAAGAAGAAGAAAATGAAAAAGTTCTGCAGGGCGAAATCAAAAGCCCTTAGAATCTTGGCAAGAATACTGTTCGTGGTATTACATATATAAATAAATTAGCGGTACCCGGCAGATGAAATTCTGGGTCACCCTGGTCCACATTTTGGTCGATATATCGAAAACGGCTTCACATATACAACTCCCTTTTAACCCTGCTTTCATAACGTACGTCTGCGAGGCGTATCACATTTTTTATTTTTGGTCTCCCTCTTACAATTGCTGTCTCAGGAAACTCATACTCACATTTATCTCAGTCGTTACTCACAGCTTTGCAGTGGTGGTGGATTTTGCAGAGTGAGTTTCGTATTTCATGAAATATGGATATTACATACGCTTGAGAGACGTACCGTTATGATTTGTGTTACTTTTACGCTTTAAATTTATATTTTATTTAAGGTACCTAGGCCATCGTCGTAGAAATTTTAACTCAAAAATGGCAAGAAGTCAAGGACTAGACGACATGCAAATCGCTAAGTATCTGCAAAACCTTTCCAGCGACTATAGTTCCTCGGAAGAGGATAGTGAAGTGGAAGACGAGTTATTAGAAGATGTTGTTTGAATTGACACAGAAGATGAGTGTGTTGATGAAGAAGATAGTATCGAGAACCTAAATGACAAACGGTTCTACGATAAGTGCATAATTGTAGTACCTAAGCCCACAATACGTAGTAGAAGCCAATATTGCTGGACTACTTCAAAGGGAAGAAATGCTGGAAGAGAGCTGTCAATGAACATCGACGAACAGCCAGAGGTCCTCCTACCCGAGCATGTAAGTCTTTATGCTAACTTATCTCGTGTTTTGATGCCTTTTTCACGGATGAAATAATACCTGAAATTACGCAGTGGACAAATGTTGAAATATCTCTAAAACGTGGAATTAACATGACAAATAAAACGTTTGGAGATACAAGTTCAATGGAAATTCGTTCCATTTTTGGAATACCTACTCTATCTGCCTTACTAAAAGACAAACACCTGTAATCTACTGAGTATGTACATTCTGCCCATCAAAAATTCGACGTATGTCTAAAATGACTTGTACGAAAATGTTCAAAGCCCGTATGCAACGAAGATAAAGTATTATTTGCAACTCATTTATAGAGAATGTCAAAATTGTACTTTTATGAATTAACATTGTATAAAAGAAATATTGGTAACTTATTGAATTATTTGAAAAATTGTTATTTTATTTTTTAGGAAACTTTTAGTTCCTCGCAAAGAACACTGGCTTTTTGTTGATTTTTGGATGACAATAAAACTAAAAAAAAAGTATTAAAATAAGCAATTGCTTTTTATAAAAATGAATTTTATTAAAAAAATAACATTGAAATATCTGAAGCATGATGATTTTTTTTTATATGTACTCATTAATCATCAGGTGATGTCCTTAAACATTATACGCTTGGCACGCGTATCGTTGTGAATTAAGGGGTACAAAATAACGTTATGAAGGTAGGGTTAAAACCTTCATTAATATCTTTAATTTGATACCCATATCGTACAAACACATTCTAGAGTGACCCCTGGTCCACCTTTATGGCGATATCCCGAAATGGCGTCCACATATAGAACTATGGCCCACTCCCTTTAATAACACTCTTTAATACCTTCCATTTGAAACCCATGTCATACAAACATATTCCAGGGTTACCCCAGGTTCATTTTCCTAAATGGTGATTTTTCCTTATTTTGTCTCCATAGCTCTCAGCTGAGTATGTAATGTTCGGTTACACCCGAACTTAGCCTTCCTTACTTGTTTTATTTTATATTTATCTTAAAAATGTACATCTGCTCACTATATATTTCTTATCTTCTACAGCCGATTATTTGGATATTACGAATGAGATAAGGTTATTGTTTAGTCCCATTCATGAAAGGTATGAAGTATTCAACACAGCCGAAGGCAGTCTTGTCCTTACTTGTTATACCTGGTTTTGTCATACGGAAAACATAATTTTTTGATTCCTATTAAAATAAAATAATAAAAAAAAATTATGAATTCCGGGAAACATTTTAACATTTTTCTCACCCATTCTGATACGCCCTTATATATACATATATGGAGCTACAAATAAAAATATCGACATTTACAACAAACCTTATTTGGCAACAAAGACAAAAAGCTAAAATAACAAAGAACTTAGAACATATAATAAAAATAAAAAAAAACAAGAACAGGACACTGAAAGTATAAGCAAAGTCAAGGCAAGGCACAATAATGCAACCAACCAAACACAGAGCAATAGCAGAACAACAGAGCAATTGATGTTCGAGGCGAGGTAGGAGAGTATTTCTGCTTTCGGCCTTCTCACCAACGTAATCAAATGAATTATAAACGATTTCTTAAACGTTTATCCTTTGGCAGTAGCGTGTATTGGACAATAACAAAAACAAGATGTTTAAGAGGCGGAGATATTTGTACATCAAAACAAAGCAACAATAAGTTAATATCAAATGACTAAGTTCGGGTTTAACGGAAAGTTATATAACCCACTGTGTTTTTTTTTCAAATTATATAAGAAAGCATATTGTGTAAACTGTGCCAACTTTTCATTGAAACGAGTTTCCGTCATCCCTTGTAATATTTGCTCTCAAAACAGATTTTTGAAAAATTATCCTGAAAATGGCACGCTGCCGAAATCGGCTTTTCTGTAAGACAAATTTGACAAGATATGATGGAAATTTGTTCCAATATGCGTCAATATACCAGCTATCGTCAAACATATTGGGCGATATATTAAAACACATCGCGGACCGTCAAATTGGACCTCTTTAGTCCATCTTCATACCAGGTACATCTACCATCGACCACATTTGCACTACGCTCAAAGTATGGAAACACACCCGTGAAAAAAGAACTGACACCCACATCTTCATCAAGGACATTGCACTTACGCCCTGAATATCATGCCCAGAACCGCACCTTACTCCTTTCGTTTTATTTGTCAGTCCTCTGAGCTCTTCAGTGCTAACATAGCTGATGTTGCTTTACCATGACTGCAGCATTCACACTGCTCTATGATTTCGCCTAGTAAAGACGCTGATCTCCGGCCTTTCCTCTCCGCTTTACTGAATGGTCACGAAGTCCCTTTTTGCTTCGAAGGCTGCTAGCGTGTTATGATTGTTATTCTTGACACTTCTCTTCATTAGGCTCAGAAAAATACTGCCTAGGCCCCAGGACATTTTTTATTGACTTATCATCCACCTGATTTTTTTAGAGGATGTGTTGCGAACCCTCCCCCCTGGGTGGTAGCGAAAGCTAAATCGCTTACTAGCTTGGTATGCGAATAGGCGAAGACGCTTTAGAATGAAAAGTATTTCAGAAAAACTTTAGTTTAGAAAGATCATAGGAAGGAGGAAACTTCCACTGAGTTTAGAAACGCAGGTGGAGGATGCCTTGACCTCTTGGTGCTGCCAATCGGGTTCAGTTATTGCTGAACAGGGATGGAAGGCGTGACTTATTACGAAACGGCCGCAATCTCTTAAGTGTCAATAAATGATGATGATGATTATCAGGCTTTAGCGCTACATAAGGTACACCGCACCTTACAACTTTTTCACGCATGGAATCCATTACTTGAACTTTGGTAAAGTAAAGATCTGTACTTCAGTTTACCACCTTATCCCAAGGCCACTATATTCTTATAAGCCACCAAATTAACCCAATGTAAGCGGTTTAATCGGTTTGTCTAGCAATATCTTAAGCTCCCTTTCTACATATCGCCATTTTTGAACTGATATCTGTTCATGGCAGCAGCTGGAGTCTCAGCATTACAAACTTTAGACTCTGCGCGAAACGCGGGGTCTCAGATTCACATCCCTTTGGCCTCTTAAAGAAATCTGGAGTCTCAGTGTTACGTATGTTTGTGTTCTCCATAAAAATTCGTATCACGATGTGACCCCCCTAATCTTCTCCAATAAATCTGGAGTCATGATGTCACCTGCCTCATCACCAAACTCAACATCCACGCAAAAATGTTGTTGTGATCGCGCTTATCAGAAAACTGTCTCCGACTGACCTCTACTGCCACAAGGAATTAAGGGATCATTCTCCTCGTAGATTGGACGAAAGGCTCATTTGCCCTCTCTGCAATACAGCCGAATATACATGCCGGTTGCAAATCATACAAAAGGCACGGTCTGCTTAGCAACATTACGGCGGGCAACTCTTGATCGCACAATATCGCCGCCCTCCTAGGAGGTGGAAAGTCGTCGCCACCAAATAGCTCAATTGCGCAGTCCAAATCTATGGGGCTTGGTTAAGTCCTCACACAATCAACAAAATCTCCACCCTAGTAAGTCTTTAATCTGTCCATTTCCATTTCAATGACAAGGTTACAGTATAGGCAGGGTGCGGAGAACTTTCAAGTGGGAAACTTTCAAACTGCCAGAGTAGGTTGTACTAAGTTTCTATTTCTCCCAATAAAACTCGTTCTTATCATTTTAGGCTCCCGTAGTAATACAGCTCCTGCCAATATATTTATACCGTCTTCAGAAACCTTCCTCAGTTGTCATCTACACGATCGGTTGAAATGTCGATGTGGTTCAAAAAGTTAATTTTTTGCTTATACTCTACTTTACAATAAAACAAGCAGGTAGGTATATTCAACCAAAAATCAAATAATGCAGCTTTGTGCTATTGCTCTGTATCAACGGCAAACTTGTGAGCTCACGTTGATGACGGTATGAAGGTGTGCGTGTTCGCCAGATAAATGCCGCATCATTGGAAAATTATTTGTGCACTCTATGTTCCAGCTGTAATGGCTCATTTTATTTTCCGACTGCTAAGATAGTCTAGCTGTCAGTCGACCGGACAGGTCAACAAGCATTGTCGTCGCAGACGTTATTTCGTAACACGTTTATTCCTTGCCTTCGAAAAGTGACTTCGAAAAATTACAAGTGAGGCAGGAAAAGTTAAAAAGGCAAATAAGTTAGGCGTTATATTGATACGAATACAAACATACGAAATTTTGAAAATCGAACCATCTGTAGAGGTCTAATCAATGAGACGAGAACACCAACGTCAGTGAAACTTTGTTTGATTTTTTCGACAGTCAGCATCTGCAATTTTTTTGTTGTAAATAATATTTATACCTTTCGATTTGCAGTTAAGTTGTTAGATTTGGCTTATTTAATGCATTGTTTTGTAATTTTGTTTGTATTTATTTGTTTTTATTATCATTTTTTTTTCAACTTTCATTCAGTGGGTTCTTAGATATTTTAGTTCTTGTTGAAATGGCGCTTTGTTGTCACACGTGGGCGTGGACTTTGTTGCGCTTGTTAACCCTCTCTATGCTGATGTGATTGATTTTTGTTTAGTTTTATACTCAGTTGAGCAGAGCTCACAGAGTATATTAAGTTTGATTGGATAACGGTTGGTTGTACATATATAAAGGAATCGATATAGATATAGACTTCCATATATCAAAATAATCAGGATCGAAAAAAAATTTGATTGAGCTGTGTCCGTCCGTCCGTCCGTCCGTCCGCCCGTTAACACGATAACTTGAGTAAATTTTGAGGTATCTTGATGAAATTTGGTATGTAGGTTACTGAGCACTCATCTCAGATCGCTATTTAAAATGAACGATATCGGACTATAACCACGCCCACTTTTTCGATATCGAAAATTTCGAAAAACCGAAAAAGTGCGATAATTCATTACAAAAGACAGCTAAAGCGACGAAACTTGGTAGGTGAGTTGAACTTATGACGCAGAATAGAAAATTATTAAAATTTTGGACAATGGGCGTGGCACCGCCCACTTTTAAAAGAAGGTAATTTAAAACTTTTGCAAGCTGTAATTTGGCAGTCGTTGAAGATATCATGATGAAATTTGGCAGGAACGTTGCTCCTATTACTATATGTACGCTTAATAAAAATTAGCAAAATCGGAGAAGGACCACGCCCACTTTATTTTTAATTATGTTAATAATAATCAGCTTAAAGGCCGTGGTTAAATAAAACACAATGTCTAAAATTTCATTGTTTTTTTTAATTTGTCAATATTTCGGCTTCAGTCTGAACCACAAGAAGAATATCATGATCATCAAAAAAACTCTAGAGGATAATGAGTTTCCAAGTAGCTTGGTCAATAAACTGGTCCGAAATTTCTATACCAGAGCACGTAATGAACGTAAACCTGAAGAAGCAAATAACAAAATATACAAAGCGATAACCTATGTCCAAGAATAGCAGAGAGGATCAAGAGATCGGATTTATATGACAAAGAAAAGGTCAAAATAGCGTTCACATACAACAATACATTGAAAAAAATTTACAGTAATACAAAGGACAGAATTCCAAAGGATGAGAAATCCAACCTAATATACAGAATCCCATGCAACGGTGACGGGTCTCACTTATGCGAGAAGGTATATGTGGGGACAACAAAATTAAAATTAAAGACAAGGATTTCCGGTCATAAGTCCAATATTAAACTTAGAAACAACGCTTCGGAAAATAAAACGGCCTTAACGGCCCACTGTAAGGATACGGGCCACTATTCCGATTTCCAGAATGTTACTATATTGGACATAGAGAAACAATATAATAAGCGCTTCACCATGGAAATGCTCCACATTATGAACACACCTAATGATAAGAGAATTAATTTTAAAAGTGACACAGACCAATGCGCATATGCATATCGCAATTTATTGCTTAAGCAACAACACAAAATGCAAGTCTCACAGCGCACATGAAAGAAATCAGCGTACAGAAATTATTCCGCTAGCAGCATACTTGGGATCAACAAATCATAATGTTGGATGACGACATATTCGTTGATCTATTGTTTGTATCCCTATATATTTGTTTGTGCATATTTTAGTTTACATTTACTGTACTTTAAAATTGTATACATTTTGATGTTTATTTTACTTTTGTTTTCCGAACATATGATCAGTCGATAAAGAATAACCACAAGTGTAAGTTGTGTCTCGTTTATATGTATACCTAGTTGTATAACGTAAATTTTAATGACCATGTATCTGAAATGAATGCCCCTTTTTATACATTTGTATTTACTTACAGTCCTGAAGATGGCCTCAGACTTAAGCCGAAATATTGACAAATTAAAAAAACCAATGAAATTTTAGACATTGTGTTTTATTTAACCACGGCCTTTAAGCTCATTATTATTAACATAACGTAAACGCATAAGGCTATAAAAATTACCAAAAAAAATTTTTTAAGTAAAATTTTAACAAAAAATTAATATCTTTACAGTATATAAGTAAATAATGTCAACATTCAACTCCAGTAATGATATTGTGCAACAAAATACAAATATAAAAGAAAATTTCAAAATGGGCGTGGCTCCGCCCTTTTTCATTTGATTTGTCTAGGATATTTTTAATGCCATAAGTCGAACAAAAATTTACCAATCCTTGTGAAATTTGGTAGAGGCTTAGATTCTAGGACGATAACTGTTCTCTGTGAAAAAGGACGAAATCGGTTGAAGCCACGCCCAGTTTTATACACAGTCGGCCGTTTGTCCTTCCGCTCGGCCATTAACACGATAACTTGAGCAAAAATCGATATATCTTTACTAAACTCAGTTCGCATAATTATCCGAACTCACTTTCTATTGGTATAAAAAATGGCCGAAATCTGACTATGACCACGCCCACTTTTTCGATATCGAAATTGCGAAAAATTAAAAAAGTGCCATAATTCTATACCAAATACGAAAAAAGGGTTGAAACATGGAAATTGGATTGGCTTATTGACGCAAAATATAACTTTAGAAAAAACTTTATAAAATGGTTGTGACACCTACCATATTAAGTAGAAGAAAATGAAAAAGTTTTGTAGTGCGAAATAAAAAACCCTTGAAATCTTGGCAGGTATTACATATATAAATAAATTAGTGGTATCCAACAGATGATGTTCTGGGTCACCCTGGTCCACATTTTGGTCGACATCTGGAAAACGCCTTTACATATACAACTACCACCACTCCTTTTAAAACTCTCATTAATACCTTTAATTTGATACCCATATTGTACAAAAATATTATAGAGTCACCCCTGGTCCACGTTTATGGCGATATATCGAAAAGGCGTCCACCTATAGAACTAAGGCCCACGCCCTTTTAAAATACTCATTAGCACCTTTCATTTGATACCCATATCGTACAAACAAATTCTAGAGTCACCCCTGGTCCACCTTTATGGCGATATATCGAAAAGGCGTCCACCTATAGAACTAAGGCCCACGCCCTTTTAAAATACACATTAACACCTTTCATTTGATACCCATATTGTACAAACGCATTCTAGAGTCACCCCTGGTCCACTTTTATAACGATATTCCAAAAGGCTTCCACCTATAGAACTAAGGCCCACTCCCTTTTAAAATACTCATTAACACCTTCGTTTGATACCCATATTGTACAAACGCATTCTAGAGTCATCCCTGGTCCACCTTTATGGCGATATCTCGAAAAGGCGTCCACCCATAGAACTAAGGCCCACTCCCTTTTAAAATACTCATTAACACCATTTATTTGGTACCCATATCTTACAAACTAATTCTAGAGTCAGAGTTAGTGGATTCACTAACTTTTTTAACGATATTTGCCATCGCTTTATTTGCGAATCGATAACTATAACGATTTCGTTATTCAGTAACTATTTTTTATTGATATTCGTTAATCGACGATCAGCTGTGTTGTTAAATAAACAGCAAGCGAATTGGCTGCGTTAAAAATCACGAAATTTACATTTCGGCCAATTTTAGTTAAAACAAGTAAGGAAGGTTAAGTTCGGGTGTAACCGAACATTACATACTCAGTTGAGAGCTATGGTGACAACATAAGGGAAAATAACCATGTAGGAAAATGAACCGAGGGAAACCCTGGAATGTGTTTGTATGACATGTGTATCAAATGAAAGGCATTAAAGAGTATTTTATGAGGGAGTCGGCCATAGTTTCTATAGGTGGACGCCATTTAGGGATATAGCCATAAAGGTGGATCAGGGTTGACTCTAGAATGCGTTTGTACGATATGGGTATCAAATGAAAGGTTTAATGAGTATTTTAAAAGGGAGTAATCCTTAGTTCCATAGTGTGGACGCCGTTTCGAGATATCGCCACAAAGGTGGACGCAGGGGTGACCCTAGAATTTGTTTGTACATATGGGTATCAAAACGAAAGGTGTTAATGAGTATTTTAAAAGGGAGGGTACCCTTAGTTCCATAGGTGGACGCCGTTTCGAAATATCGCCATAAAGGTGGACCAGGGGTGACTCTAGAATGTGTTTGTACGATATGGGTATCAAATTAAAGGTATTAATGAGGGTTTTAAAAGGGAGTGGTGGTTGTTGTATAGTGGTCGCCTTTTCGAGATATCGCCATAAAGGTGGACCAGGGGTGACTCTAGAATTTGTTTGTACGATATGGGTATCAAATGAAAGGTGTTAATGAGTATTTTAAAGGGAGTAATCCTTAGTTCCATAGGTGGATGCCGTTTCGAGATATCGCCATAAAGGTGGGACCAGGGGTGACTCTAGAATTCGTTTGTACAATATGGGTATCAAACGAAAGGTGTTAATGAGTATTTTAAAAGGGAGTGAGCCTTAGTTCTATAGGTGGACGCCGTTTCGAGATATCGCCATAAAGGTGGACCAGGGGTGACTCTAGAATTTGTTTGTACGATATGGGTATCAATGAAAGGTGTTAATGAGTATTTTTAAAAGGGAGTGGGCCTTAGTTCTATAGGTGTCGCCTTTTCGAGATATCGCCATAAAGGTGGACCAGGGGTGACTCTAGAATATGTTTGTACGATATGGGTATCAAATGAAAGGTGTTAATGAGTATTTTAAAAGGGAGTGGGCCTTAGTTCTATAGGTGGACGCCGTTTCGAGATATCGCCATAAAGGTGGACCAGGGGTGACTCTAGAATTTGTTTGTACAATATGGGTATCAAAATGAAAGGTGTTAATGAGTATTTTAAAAGGGAGTGGGTCCTTAGTTCTATAGGTGGACGCCGTTTCGAGATATCGCCATAAAGGTGGACCAGGGGTGACTCTAGAATTGTTTGTACAATATGGGTATCAAACGAAAGGTGTTAATGAGTATTTTAAAAGGGAGTGGGCCTTAGTTCTATAGGTGGACGCCTTTTCGAGATATCGCCATAAAGGTGGACCAGGGGTGACTCTAGAATTTGTTTGTACGATATGGGTATCAAATGAAAGGTGTTAATGAGTATTTTAAAAGGGAGTGGGCCTTAGTTCTATAGGTGGTCGCCTTTTCGAGATATCGCCATAAAGGTGGGACCAGGGGTGACTCTAGAATTCGTTTGTACGATATGGGTATCAAACGAAAGGTGTTAATGAGTATTTTAAAAGGGAGTGGGCCTTAGTTCTATAGGTGGACGCCTTTTCGAGATATCGCCATAAAGGTGGACCAGGGGTGACTCTAGAATGAGTTTGTACGATATGGGTATCAAATTAAAGGTATTAATGAGAGTTTTAAAAGGGAGTGGTGGTAGTTGTATATGTGAAGGCGTTTTCCAGATATCGACCAAAATGTGGACCAGGGTGACCCAGAACATCATCTGTTGGATACCGCTAATTTATTTATATATGTAATACCTGCCAAGATTTTAAGGGTTTTTTATTTCGCCCTGCAGAACTTTTTCATTTTCTTCTACTTAATATGGTAGGTGTCACAACCATTTTATAAAGTTTTTTCTAAAGTTATATTTCGCTTCAATAAAACAATCCAATTACCTTACCATGTTTCATCCCTTTTTTCGTATTTGGTATAGAATTATGGCATTTTTTTCATTTTTCGTAATTTTCGATATCGAAAAAGTGGGCGTGGTCATAGTCGGATTTCGTTCATTTTTCATACCAAGATAAAGTGAGTTCAAGTAAGCACGTGAACTAAGTTCATTAAAGATATGTCGATTTTTGCTCAAGTTATCGTGTTAACGGCCATGCGGAAGGACAGACGGACGACTGTGTATAAAAACTGGGCGTGGCATCAACCGATTTCGCCCATTTTCACAGAAAAGAGTTAACGTCATAAAATCTATGCCCCTACCAAATTTCAAAAGGATTGGTTAATTTTTGTTCGACTTATGGCGTTAAAAGTATCCTAGACAAATTAAATGAAAAAGGGCGGAGCCACGCCCATTTTGAAATTTTCTTTTATTTTTGTATTTTGTTGCACCATATCATTACTGGAGTTGAATGTTGACATAATTTACTTATATACTGTAAAGATATTAAATTTTTTGTTAAAATTTTACTTTAAAAAAATTTTTTTTTAAAAGTGGGCGTGGTCCTTCTCCGATTTTGCTAATTTTTATTAAGCGTACATATAGTAATAGGAGTAACGTTCCTGCCAAATTTCATCATGATATCTTCAACGACTGCCAAATTACAGCTTGCAAAATTTTAAATTACCTTCTTTTAAAAGTGGGCGGTGCCACGCCCATTGTCCAAAATTTTACTAATTTTCTATTCTGCGTCATAAGTTCAACTCATCTACCAAGTTTCGTCGCTTTATCTGTCTTTTGTAATGAATTATCGCACTTTTTCGGTTTTTCGAAATTTTCGATATCGAAAAAGTGGGCGTGGTTATAGTCCGATATCGTTCATTTTAAATAGCGATCTGAGATGAGTGCTCAGGAACCTACATACCAAATTTCATCAAGATACCTCAAAATTTACTCAAGTTATCGTGTTAACGGACGGACGGACGGACGGACATGGCTCAATCAAATTTTTTTTCGATCCTGATTATTTTGATATATGGAAGTCTATATCTATCTCGATTCCTTTATATATGTACAACCAACCGTTATCCAATCAAACTTAATATACTCTGTGAGCTCTGCTCAACTGAGTATAAAAACGCAAAGAGTATGACATTTCGGTGAATACTATACTAATTATCTCACTCCGATGAAAGGATCAAGTGAATACCCATGTGGCATTCCTTGGTGCTTCCAGTTTTGTCGGCAGGCACGAAAACGAGATAGGAACTGTCCAGCTTTATTTATCGGGAAAAATCGTGTAAATGGTTAAGTACGTAAGCAAGTACACTGTTACAAAGAATAAGCAAAATATAACTTTGTTTGGCTCGAATTAATCGATTAAATCGATTTTTTTCTAGAATCGAATCGAAAAAATATATTCTTCTATGATGACAAAATCAAATTAAAATTTATTGCGAACAAAGTTTAATAGTCCCCTCCTTTTGCTAAAAGTTTGTTTGTTATCCGCCGAATCGCTTGAACATCGTCGGTAAACTCGCTTTCGACCAGGCAAACAGAATTTCATAGTAACCAACGCCAGTTTGAGCAGCACTGATTGCATACAAGCAGGTTAATAAGCATATAAGCACATGTAGGGTTGGTTGTGTGTGTGCTTTTGCTTTCCTCTGATAAGCACGTTGCCAGATCCGGTACTTTAGTACCACCGAAAGTGGTAATTTTTCATCGTATAAATGGTATGCTAAAAAAATCTACTTGAAAACTTCGATATTGACTATACTCGCTGTCTGTAACAGTGTAA
>JARSSU010031170.1:0-18858 GCA_029619165.1 Eurosta solidaginis
CCATTATGCTGCAAATGCTAGAAATCTTTATAAGGTGTCTTCACTGAAATCATTCATTGCACCAGTATCCGACACATGCGCAGGAAATAGGGAGGGCGAGCCTAACGGTTTTAAAGTCAGAAGTCGAATCGTCCATCGATTTGGCATAGTCAGCGTAGTATGTGTACAGACATGTGCTGGATCTAGAGTAGGACTGCGATAAAATTAGTGATGGTCATAGTGATGACGTATCCTGCGACTCCAACGGGGGTAATTTATTTGTGTCGATAAATCTTTCAACACCTTGAAATCTGTCCATTGATAGAATACGTACTCGCTAAGCGGGGGGTGATAAATCAGTACGGATTCGATATGTCGCCAAAACTCGCAGTAAAAGTTATCGGTTAAGAAGTAACTAATTCGATATGTTCTGGCAATCACTCAGTTTTATAATTAAATCTTTTCCTCAACAAAAGCATTATGCAGATTGTGGCCTACGCTGACACAATATGGCGAACCAAATTTGAGGTCCTTTGTCTCGTGTGATGAGTCGACACGACAGAATGGATCTCATGCCGAAGTTCCTTTGGTGATCAATTAATTAAATATATATAGCTTTTGGGACCTCAGCGCTGTAGGTACAAATGCGGACTAATACTATTTCAGCGCATCTACATCATTAATAGAACAGTTCGGAGGTAGTACAATACAAACCTGTCCCTTGTGTGCCTGTCTTACATTTTATGTCAGGGCTATTATGGTGACCATAACATAACTGGTTAACGAAATCTCCTTTTCTATCCGCAGGTACCAACAAAGCGAAATGCTACTCCACATACTAGCCAAACAGAACATAACGTTTGTTGAAGAACTTTTTGCTGCGTCAAACGAATGTCTGTTACTTCCCTAAATCAATTTTCCGGCTCCTAGAGGAATCGAGACAAGATGATGCTAATGAGCTTACTAATAGAGGGTGCGCGAAAGAAATGAGAGAACTTAACAGAACAGTAGACGAAGTATAACCTAGGTGCAGTTGTACGGTATAGTTCAAATTGAATCGTACCAACACGGATTGTTCAAAATCATCACCATATTAAGTTAATATACTTTGCGTGCAAAGCCGACCACGACTAGTATTGCCATTATCTCTCTCACACGCTTTCAAATGGTGAATTTAACATGGCGCTGTCCTTGGCGGTGGAAATAGTCTCCACTGCATTACCTTTTATCTGGTTTCGGACTGGATACAAAATTCTACTTTAGAACTAGTTATTTGTTGGCACTTTTTCGATAGTTCCGAGCTAGTGCAAAAATTTACAGCTAAAATCTAGTTCTTTTCTTGATACTGTTTTGGCTCCGAACCGGACTGAAATTCTAGATATTGCTAGTGCGATATTATGTCCTTTTTCTATAGTTTCTAACTGTTCTAACTGTGGGAAAGTGTGGGAAAAAGGCTCATAGTCGAAGCTCCTTAAAACTGATAGCAGTTTTTTGTTTGGTGGCCTATTTCTCAAATATTTGTTAAATATGAAGTATAAAAATAATTTGGGACACTTGTAACACTTCAACCATCGTAGGAGTGCGGGATCAAATCCCACTCCCGGAGAAAAGGCTTTGAAGAGATTTACAAAGTATAATCGAAACAGCTGTCGCCTTGTCCGTCCTGATATCGCGTTGTTTAAATTTTTCCCAAATTATTAAATAAATTATAAATTAAAAAAATTGCTTCAAATAAATGTTTTCATACATTTAAAGCAATAAGGGTAATCCCCCCTCAAAAATATAAGTATAAAAATCCTAAGTGCCAATTTTTTAACTGGAGAAAATTTATTTACCGAAGAACAAGTATTTATTTGGCACTTTAGGTCTACCTAGTTCCGAACTTGAAATTTGAATCACTAATTACTGTCTTCCCTCAGGGTAGTGATTGATTAAACGTTAATTGATCCTGGAATACGAAACCAGTTAAAATTCTCTGGTTAATTAGTTATTAACTATTATAATTAATTATAAACACCTACTCATACATACTTACATATATTCTTGTTTATCGAAGCCATTGAACTTGTTTGAGGATATTTTTATAGAAATTGGATTCTATTTAAAGTTCATTCTATTTTATTTTTTATATATATGAATATGGAATTTCATATAATTCGTAATTTTTTTTAAATTGAGTATTGCCGATGCAATAAACATCAGATATGCAGTTGTGAGCATGCTGATACAAAAACTAAGTCGCGCATTTTTAGCAAATTAGACACCTGTCTCTCTTCGCCTGATTTATTTCAAATTATTTTTTAAACCATCATATCACCGAATTTGTTACACCTATCCATTTTAGCTGGAAATATATGGAGTTTACGATAGACCATTTTTGCATAAAAATTTTACAATGCTAAGACTTGCTTTAATAAATTAAGAGTGATAACAAAATTGCCAACTGTGTAGACAAAAAGGAGCAATTATAACAAAAATCAGATATGTTTCAAATAAGAAAAATACAGTCGTACAAAGGCACTGCATATACTTTTAAAAACCAAATTTATTTTTATTTATTTGTAGACAATAAATTAAAGATTTTGATTAAAACTCAGATGATTGCATTTTTAAATGGTGTTTGTTAACGTACATACCCAACAAGCAAAGTGAACGTAATGTAAATTTATAAAAAGTTTTCTCACACAAACACTAAGCTTACAAAACGTTGAGTTTTTTGTTTACAAATTGTTTAGAAATAAGCGTGAACTAATCGAAACGCTCGTTGCTTTGAAGCTTATAAATGTAAACTTATTAAGAACTAGCAGACCCGGCAGACGTTGTTCTGCCCTAAATTTGGTCTATCTGTATACATTTTAATAAGCTTTTTCCGTCTAACTCTGCCCTCGACCCTCTACACTTTTCCTAATCTTTGTATTCACTCCTCCTCCGTATTTTTACCTTCATCTATCTCCATCTTCGTCTCATTCTACCTCTTTCTCAGTCTCCTTCTCCTTTTCTCTTCTCTCAAGTTTTTCTCATTCTTCTTCATATCTTATTGCCAGTCTCAGAGGGTGGTATGTATTTTGTTCCAGTCCCATTCCGAGTCTCAGTCCCAGTCCTAGTCCCAGTCCCAGTCCATCTCTGGTCTACTTCCCGAGAAAAAGCATCGTAAATACTAATATAGGCAAATTTATATACCAAATTTCAGGCAAATCGAATAGGACGTATGTAAATAGGTATGTGGGTATTATTAATTCATGTCTTTATTTCGGCTTCGCATGCATATTTATCAGTTTTGCCAGGTTGATGCGACTAACTCGAATATCACAATGAACATTACTTTAAAGCTCTCAGCAACAGCTTTAATTTGATATCCATAATAAACGCATATTCTAGGGGTACCCGGGTCCATGTTTTGGTCTATATCTCGAGACGCTAGTCACTCAGCGGCATAAAACTTACTCTGTACTAAAGCACACATCAAAAGATTCAATTTGATATCCATAATGTAAAAACACATCCTAGTGTTACCCTGATCCACGTTTTGGCCTATATCTCGAGACCCTAGTCACCAATAGGTATGAAAACTACCCTGTACTAAAGCACTCATCAACAGCTTCATTTATACCCATAATGTAAAAACACTATCTAGGCGTTCGCGGGCCCACGTTTTGGCCTATATCTCGAGACCCTAGTCACCCAGGGGTATGAAAATTACCCTCTACTAAAGCACTTATCAACAGCTTTCATTTGATATCCATATTCTATAAACACATTCTAGGGGTACCCGGGCCCACGTTTTGGCGTATATCTCGAGACCCTGTGCGTCGATCCTGAATTTTCCAACGAATGAAAACCGTGGAAATCAGTTCGTGCGTTCTGGAGTTATACCGTCAGGAGCGAAAACCCGATTTTTTTAATATTATAGATTTCTAAAAGAAAGCTTGTTATAAATGTTTCCCAAAACTTTTTATGAATGATAATTTTTATTTCAATAATTTCAATAATATTAACAAATACATATGTGTATGTACCTAAATATACATATGTACTAATTCTGAATTTCATGCATACATTAAATGAAGAATGGCTGCAATTCTAATGGGTTGAAGGAGAATCCAGGAAATCATGAATAAACGTTTATGAAAATAATTTGAAATTTTGCAAGTTGAAAAATATTGACAAATAGTTTTCTCCTTACTTGCACAGCTAATTAACGTTTGTCCTCAAAGCTTATAAAATGTTTACTGAAAAAAATTTAAATATTTAATACTGAAAACGTTTTATAACGTAACACAGCAAGTTTACTTTAAGTTACTTTTCAAAAAATTTACGGAAATGCCTGTTGGGTACTTATATGACACATGCATCCATACATGTGCGCGTGTGCGCTATTATAAACGGGTAAACTAACTAAAAGATTAATCCTTATTAGCTTTTCACCTAATTCGATAAAATTGGAGTTTAGCAGACTGTCAAAAGCATCCTTCCTTGGCAGTCGTTCTTTCTTATTAAAACACTGAGCTTTCATAATAGAAATTGTTGTTTTAAATAATGAAGATATTGTAACGAATTTTGGGGAGTTCCTGATAATTATGCACCTTCTGCTAACGTTCGAATCGGTGAACTGTCGAATAAATAACTCCAATATGCAGCATTGCAAAATGATCTTTATTTAGACTACTTTGGCCGTAGTACTTCACCATTCTAATTCACAACTAATAGCGTGTTTAAATAAACTGATTAGTTATTTCTCAGCTTGCGCTGCTTTTATACTCTCTGCTGCCTCATTCGCATATTTCTCCTAAGGGCTAGACTTTTCACGAACATGGAGCATTGTATCCATACTTGGTTATTTAGCTATATGCGTGTGTATGTGTGAGTAGCAACTTTTGCTCTTAGCTGATGACTACATATGTCAGAAACATATGTGAGATGTCTCTTTACTTCGATCTGTGTGTGGAATATTCTTCGTTACCTTGTACATAAATGTGGATGCTTGCTGTTTTTGTTGTTGTGTTTATTTACTAACAGCATAGTGATGTGAACATTCGAACCAATATTTTACTAAGCGCAGAATTGCTTGTGCCTACTTAAGTAAAAGTATTTAGTTTTGTAAACGTGTGTCAACCTAGGGCCTCAGTTTGTTTAAGAGGGCACTCTGCTTAAATTAAACAAGTTACCTATAGAATTTTACCGGGAATGACTGATATAGAAATATTGATTCAAACACATTTTTAGAAAGAATATTGTTGATTATGTAGAAGTCGTGGGTAAAGCAATCAAAGATTATCGCCCTACAAATTACAAACTACGATCTGATCTACATATGTACAAGCAAAGTCTTTGTAGCTTTGTTAGAATTACTATGAATGCTTTTTCACGAAGCAATCAAAGCTTAGCGATCATGTCGGCGTTGGCGGCTTGCAATCGGCCTAACACGCCAATACCAAATGAAAAAGAAAACATTAACTTTTCGATGACAGCCCGATCAGTCTTTGATAACTACACAATAATGAATCGATAAATTTTCGAAACGAATCGATAAGTCACCGAAAATAAGGAAAACAACTCCTCTAACTCCTTTTAATAGCAAATCGATGCAATTTTGATGATGTATCGATAACTTTTCGATGAATGATATATCATTTTTGTTAATAAATCCATAAACTTTTCGATAAACAAATCGATATATTTTCGATTTAAAATCGACAAGGAATCGATAACACGCCCATACCAGTTGGCAACACTTTTCAATTACAAATTGATAGCTTTCCGATAAAAACGAAAACAAAAAAGTAAAAACTTTTTGATTATGTATCGTTAACTTTTCGATAGCTAATCGCTAACTTTACGATAGTAACTCATCAAGAAGCCCATAACTGGACTATAAAATCCGCAACACTTCGATATCTAATCGGTAACTCGTCTACAACTCGTCGGCAATATACCCATAAGAAATCTAGCCTTTTCCTTCCTTTTCTTGCCTTTCTTTGATTTCTAGTCTGATTTCACTTGTAAAAACTCCAACATAATGCTACAGCGTAGCGACTATACTAACGCTTACATTCTGTATGCCCACAAACAGCATGCGAATACCACACACTCCAACCACACTTAATTTACATATTCCCTCCTATAGTATACCACTTCCTAAGACGAAGTTTACACTCACCTTATGCTTACATCCTGGATTTCCCTATAACATGAAAAAAGATAACTACATAGATAAAACTCACAGTGTAGAAGTTCATAACGAATATATTGGACGGTATTCGACAGGATGTTCATCACAGGCTCTGTTAGTCAAGATATCCATGCAATCTTGGGGATAATCTGTAACCCTCGAGTAAAGGCTCTAAGAAAAAGCTTTCATGTAGTACATAAAGTTGCCTGTCTAACTTTGAGGAATAAATATTGATATGGAAATTTTCCAGCCGAAAGCTAAATTTCGGCAAGCTTTTCAACGACTACCACTGAAGGAGTGACTTTCGCTAGTAAAGGACTTTTATGAGGGAACTCAGCAATGCTTGGAAATGTTCGGGCAAGGGATTATTAAAATAGGACCTTGAAGAAGCGCACTTATGGTACATGGCCAACAACAAATAGTAACCCTGTACATCCTAATGGATGCTCTTTTTCCAGACAGGCCTTTTGTGTCAATGAACCAAATAGTTGCGAAAGATGAAATTGTTTGTACCACTATTTGGTTCTTATCATATACATCACCGGGGGTAGGTCGTATTCTTTCCATTATGCTGCAGAATATCTAGAAATCTTTAATAAGGTGTCTTCACTGCAATCATTCATTGCAACCATATTCCGACCACATGGCAGAAAATATGGAGGGGAGCCTAACGATTCCAAGTCAAGAAGTCGACGTCCATCGATTTGGCAACATTCAGCGTAGTATGTGTACAGAATGTGGATGATCTAGAGAGACTGCGATAAAATTAGTGATGGTAATAGTGAAGACGTTCCTCCAACGGGGGTAATTTATTCGATCTTTCAACAACTTGAAATCTGCCATGATAGAATCCGTACTCGCTAAAGCGGGGGTTGATAAATCAGTACGGAATTAGATGTCGCCAAAAACTCTCAGAAAAGTTATCGTTAAGAAGTAACTAATTCGATATGTTTTGCAATCACTCAGGTTTTATTAATATTTCCTCAACAAAAGCATTATGCAGATTGTGGCCTACGCTGACAATATGGCGAACCAAATTTGCGTCTCTTTTTCTCTTGTGATGAGTCGACAGACAGAATGGAATCTCATGCCGAAGTTCCCTTTGGTTGATAATTAATTTAAATATATATAGCTGGGACCTCAGCGCTGTAGGTATCAAATGCGGCTAAATATTTTCGCGCTCTACATCTTAATAGGACAAGTTCGGAGGTAGTACATAAACCTGTCCCCTTGTGTGCCTGTCTTACATTTTATGTTCAGGGCTATTTGGTGACCATAACATAACTGGTTAACGAAATTTCCTTTTCTATCCGGCAGGTACCAACAAAAGCGATAGCTACTCCACATACTAGCCAAAAGAAAATAACGGTTTGAAGAAACTTTTTGCTGCGTCAAACGAAATTTCCTGTTACTTCCCTAAATCACTTTTTCGGCTCATAGAGGAATCGAGGCAGATGAAATGGCTGATGAGCTTACTAATAGAGGGTGAGCGAAAGGAAATGAGAGAATAACCAGAGTAGAAGAAGGTATAACCTAAGGTGCAGTTGACGGATAAGTTCAAATTGAATAGTACCACGGATTGTTCAAAATCATCAACCATATTATCCAAACAACAATAAAAGAAGGACAAAGACTATTTTGAATACATCTGGACCTAGTACGTTTTTGGAAAATGTGGGTTGGTTGAACTGGATCGCAGCCTTATACCTTCCCTCCAAAAAAAAGTCATTTGGAATCACACACTTAATACAGATTTACCCGCCTCCTGTTTAGGCTACTAGTAACATTTTAGTTAAAGTTTATAGCAATGCATCCTTCAATGAAGGTTTGTATGTATTTATGTATGTGTGAAAGATAAATTAAATTCGTTATGCGTATTAAGCATTCAATTTAATCTCTCAGTCGAATTTATAAGCAAAGATTCCATCTGAACCAGAGAATGATATTTGCCTAAGGAGACATTTCGATTTACATATGAAACCACTAACATATATACATACACTTGTATATATACACACGTATGTATGTGCTTACATTAACCTTACATGCTATGCGGATGTAACTTTGTGAACAAACAAATAAAAAGAAAATTACGAACAGTTTTTAGTGTGGGTGAGTGCAAGTGTGAGTCTATATACTTATGCAAGTATGTATGATTGTGGCTGAAACCATGTTTATGAGTATGTGTTTATAGACAACAAGTAAGGAATGCTAAGTTCGGTGTAACCGAACATTACATACTCAGCTGAGAGCTTTGGAGACAAAATTGTCTTTTTCATCGATACATACAAATGGTAGTACGTAATACTAAAAAGTGGAGCAACTTGCCTTTGTTATCTTTCTTCAGCTATCAATTCGTTTTTCATAAGGCGATTTCGTTCATTTTAAATAGCGATCTGAGATGAGTGCCAAGGAATCTACATATCAAATTTCATTAAGATACCTCAAAATTATGCAAAGAAAATTTATATAATCTTTGAGCTCTGCTCATCTGAGTATATGTATAGCTACGTTGGTTTTGTAGGATTTCGTAGATGGTTTATAAGTGGATTTTAATTTCCCTATCACAAACGTTTGGGAAATATAGACCAAATTGTAGACCAAGGGTGATGTTTTTGGAACGAGTTTCCCTCATCCTTTGTCAAATAGGGAAAAATCACCATGTAGGAAAATTAACCTAAGGTAACCTTGGAATGTGTTTGTCTGATATGGGTATCAAATAAAAGTTGTTAATGAGTATTTTAAAAGGGAGTGGGCCTTAGTTCTATGGGTGGACGTTTTTCGAGATATCGCCATAAAGGTGGACCAGGAGTGACTCTATAATGTATTTGAACGATATGGGTATCAAATTAAGGGTATTAAAGAGGGTTTTAAAAGGGAGTGGCTCTTACTTGTATATGTGAAGGCGTTTTCGAGATACCGACCAAAATGTGGGGTGACCCAGAATATCATCTGTCGGGTACCGCTAATTTATTATATATTTAATACCACGAACAATATTCCTGCCATGATTCCAAGGGCTGTTGATTTCGCCCTGCAGAACTTTTTCATTTTCTTCGACTAAATATGGTAGGTGTCACCACATTTTACAAAGTTTTTTCTAAAGTTATATTTTTCATCAAAGAACTAATCCAATCACCATGTGGTTTGGTTATAGTCCGATTTCGTTCATTTTAAATAGCGATCTGAGATGAGTGCCCAGGAACTTACATACAAAATTTCATTAAGATACATCAAAATTTACTCAAGTTATCGTATTTACGGACAGACGGACGGACGGACATGGCTAAATGAATATCTTTTTTCGCCCAGGTCATTTTGATATATTGAAGTCTATATCTATCTCGATTAGTTAATGCCGTTACGGTGTACCGTTATGCGAACAAAATTAATATACTCTGTGAGCTCTGCTCAGCTGAGTATAAAAATAGTAAAAGCGAAAAGCAACTATAACAATAATTTGCCCCAAAAGCAATGCTCATCTTTTTCATATTTGCATATATTGATATGATGGAAAGGGTATGTGAAAGTGTCAAACAAAAATTTGAAATAAGTAAACAGATAAACGGAAATGCATAAGCATACATACATATGTATGTATAACATGCTCACACTATATAGATATGTATGTATATTTAAAACATACATTCAAGAGATATGTTTTTATTTTTGCTTGTTCTTCTGTAGCAGTGCTTCGCCCTATACAAAAGTGCGATAGCTCACATCGATATCCTCTATCGGACGTACAAGAAAAGTTGCAGTTTCCACAGGGAGTCATAGTATGTAGGTGTTACAGGCGTTGATTCCACATTAAAATTGAAAAAATTGCTGGTGTTATTTTGAGACAGATTACATCCGGGTCGAAGCTGTTCTGAAGTGACAAGCATCTAATTGGGAAGTCTGCTTTCCTTTACTACGAGTTCCAGGTATCGGGTAACGAGAGAGATGTCTTATTTTATCCCTGGAAATCAGCACCGCAACAATCAAAAGGTTGTTAGAACGCCAATATTTCTGACATTTTAATTTACTTTTATGGGGAATATTCCCGCCTCATTGTGTAGTTGATGTTCTGGCGCCCATAGAAAGACATCCTACGGTAGTTTTGAGTGCGGCGTTTGATTAGACGTTCACGAGTTAGCTTCCCTTAAGCTTGGCGACCATATGGTTTTGGGATTCAAGGGGTTGATAAGCCTAGTACAAATCTTTATAGCTTCAGAGCTTCCGCCACCCAAGTGTCAACCTAACCTACGCGTGGGGGATTTTGGTACAAATATGAATGTAAGGCGGAGGAGTTTTTTGGTGTGCATGCATGATTGCTGAATGCGAGAGGAGAGAGACGGGGCGACAGATAGACGACAACAGTTTTTGGCATTTTCAGTAGTCGTCAAGAAGTTGAATCGTGAAGTCGAAATCGAAATATCGCTGAATATGCAGTTGCATTTTAAAATTAAGATATACTTTCATAATATTCATTTCCATTTTTATAATTAAATAAAATATAATTAAATACTTTCTTACATGAATGTATCATACACATATTCGGCAGGCGAGGCTCTATCGACCCAAGTTCCTCATGGAATCCGGCCTTTCGGGGAGTGTATTTATCGTTAATATAATAACAACAATCATATCGGACAGTCATGGGCACACAAGCGACTGACCAATTCCCTTATATGTAGCTCTTAGCATTTCTTTGTTTTTGCCCCTAGTGCTGCCAGCTAAGGGCTTGGGGATTTTCTTAGGGCTATGAAGTAAAGGTGCCATTGCGGCTGTATGCTCATGGAAATGTAAGTCACTATCGAACTTTACACTTAGTATTTTAGGACAGCGTAATACCATTAACGTGGATATATAATACTTTAAACATTTGCCACATTCGCGTCGTAAATAGGGTCTCCAGAACTTTGTCGGTGATAAATCCAAGTAACACGTGACAAAAGAACTGGAAGATATATGGAAAACTCATAGGGAGAACTCATCCATGGAAGCGCCAGGGCTTGTTGCGATGGGCGCAGGAAACAATGCTAGCTTTTGTCTGGGGCTAAAGAGAGCTTTGGGGTATAGGAATTTAAGAAAAGTGAGAACTGGCGGTGAGGTACCACTCGTTTAGTTGTTTTTGGCTTAGATTTTGCGTACCTTAAATGAACCGTAGCCTGTGGTCCACTTATTCAGATTAACTGCGTCAAAAGCTTTTCACAGGTCTTGCGCCACTAGTACTATTTTTTGTTGGGATTCTTGGTTGAATCCGCAATTTTTTGGAGTATTAGTTTTAACAAGCGTGGTAGCAATGCTATAGGTATTTCAAGATCCATGCTAGTGGTTGGCAAGCCATAAGTTTGCGGTGAAATGAGAGAGTGGGCAGTTTCTAGTGTCTTGGCTACTAGTGATATTGTACGATATGAGTGTTTTCGTTTGTTGGTTTCCCAGGCTTCATTAGCCGGGATGAAAAGGTTGGAATTAGACAGGTTTTATAGAAGAGCCAAGTAACTCAAACCCTATTCGCCAAAATATTTTAGCATCAGCATAGCAGATGGTTACCGTTTAGATTTAGATGTATTACATATTGCAGGCGCAACAGCATTTCTTCATATCCAACAGCACTTAAAAATCAAAATATGAACGATATTTTGTTGTTGAGCTACCTAGAACTCGAAACGAAATTTATGGTATCCCACGACTTACCAACAGCTCTTTAGAGCGTATGTTTGTATCAGTAATATGTAGGTCACCAGGGTGCTATTATCTCACCAGATCATGTTCTCTGTCTAAGGCTAAAGTATCTGCTGAGAAATTTGGCTGGATTGAACTGTCTGCGAGCTTCCCACTACTCGCGTGGGACGTCCCCTTTTACCGCGCAGAACCTCTATTATTCCGCAAACATATAATCCCTCCTGTTTTTTTGCGAGTTGGAATGGAACACTTCGTGATGGGTGTTTAGATAGCCTGCAAATCAAGTATTGCGGCTACCTTCGGCTATTGTAGCGTGGAAGCTTGGATGTTCTGTTTTTTTGTGAAATCACCTAGAAGTAGATTTTGCTGCGAAGTTCTGACCAAAGACTTTAAATTTGATACACCCACAAACATATAAGCCTTTGGAGCTTAGGTTCTGCTTAATATGCATAGGTGCATAGGTCCGTCGCGAGCATCTTGGTTTCTGTGTTGATATTCAAATGCGGAAGAGTTCGTTTAACTCAAATATGGAATGGCATTGCAGCCGTTTGCCATGATCCAGAGATTGGAAAGATGTTTGATAGGCCTCCAACTCCACTCACATCATCAATTGATACCAATGTAAGCGAATCTTTGGCACTGGGTGGATGCATTGTTGCATAGATGGGTTTCACCTACGATGGCAGCTTTTTACATTAAAAAGATCATTTTAGTCTCGTGATCCTCCCAACTAAGCCGTTGCAGTTCAACTGCTGTATTTTGAATGCGAGAGGAAAGACGCCTCTTACTTTTTGCTTTGACATAGACTCTGAAAATTTTGCTACTTGAAATTTCAAATTCAAAAAATATACCCTCTTACAGTGAGCGTGAAAAGAAATTACTACATCAATGTTCAAGATATTCCAAAAAATAATTCTTAAATAATCTCTTTTTGCTTTTTCTTTTTGACAAATGGCAACAAAGACAAAATATTTCGTTACATCATGTTGCGCTTCTTTGAATGCGATTTTTCAAGACTAGTGGTGTTACGAAAGTTCGATTACCGAAAGCGAAGCTCGAAACGGATTTTTAATATTTTAAGTTGCAGAGTCAAATATACAAGGGTGTGATGGATAGTGGAATGATATTTCGACATCAGTTGTTAATTTTTTTTAGACCAAATCCTTCCGCCTTTGTGTTATCCTCAGTATATTTTCTCATTATGTGCATTGAAGATGGCAAAACGCCGAAACCGGATTGCTCTAACGAAATTTTTTCAATATACATAAACTTTCCACTCCACCCGATAAGCAACAAATCGAAGGATCAAATATATAAAACGAATGAAAATTTTTGTAACGTAGCGGTAAATATTTTGACCTCCACTGCAATTTTGCATGCACCTAAAGCAAGACCAAAATACTACAACAGGAAAAATGTATACCAGCTTCAGCCAGCAGACAATAAACAACAGCTGAGGAAGCATTTCAACTCCTGCTAGCTGAGGTAAACGGGTAGTGTTATAGCTCAAGACACCAGTAGCTTCGCCAGGATGACAGGCCTTGTTGAGAAAGTTTTCTCGCTGCCTTCTCGTGGCTCCACGGTAGCTTGGATCGATGTGTCAGCCGAAGAAGCTCCCGCTGTGTATTAAGGGTGTGCATTTTGAAAGTTCCGGCCGGTGCAACCACACCTTCCATTCAGCAAATTCTATATAGCGTGAAACTTTGGAACCTACATTAAATTTAGACCCAACAGCTCAATTTGTAGATGATTGCGATTCCTGGAAGAGCTATAGCTGCCGGTCCCTGTTGCCTCAGATATTCGACTACTCCCGCAATCGTTTGGCCTATTGAACGGACGGCTTGAATAACTCTCTAAGCGCTACTTTCATCATATGCTAGTGTCTATCATTAACTATATATATTTAGCTTACGACAAACTGGCTTTTCGTTGAGTTCTTCTTTTTTTCGATTCAGGCTGCCCTCAGCTACTAAAAATTACCAGAAAGGTCACTTTGCTTTCTCGCTTTTGCAATGCCTATACGACAGTAAGTATAGAAATCAGAGCAGAACACCTCATGAGTCTCCAAATGTACCAAAGAAGATTAAAAAGGATACGGCTCGGAGCAGAGTGGTTCCCTAGCAGAAGCCATTAATGAAACTGTAAATATACTTCGAGAGGCTCGCTCGATATGCGCAATATATGCCTAGACGACTGATTATTTTCTGGTACATGAAGATAGGAAAATCTACAACTAATTGTCAATGGTGAAGTGGCGCCAGACTCACGATATTTATATCGGCCATTACGCATACCCCATATAGCTGGAAACGGTATTACAGCCGCTATATAGCTATAAGGGACGCCTACCACATTAAGACGCATGAACTCAGGACCTAGAAAATGCGTTCGGCGCAATAGAGGACGATCTTCTTACTAGCGTAGAAAAGCATAGGAAGATAACACCCACCTTAGACATAACAAATGCTTTTAATAGACTAAGCCAAAAAGTCAAATGGGTAGCGACACCCGCTAAGATGTTAAAAACATTGGATATCTAGATAAACTATTTAGCAATAATTTTGCAAGTATCTGGCCAAAGATACTAGCACCGAGGGTAATACTTTGTGAGCCAGCACGTCTTCTTATATTTTCATAACATAAGCTAGATAGCGAAGACTTTGGGCTTTCATTAGTTAAACTCCACTCATGTCTGTGGAAAGCTCATGCAGCTCATCAATAAATCTTCTACCGTTCATTTTGTTATTATCACGAATAGACCATACATCTTTCGGAAATTTGTAAATTATAACGGTACCAAAATGGTACCGAGACACAGAAAAAAATCATGGTTAGAGGCGTGGATGTAGAGACAACACCTTATCCTTAGGAAACGAAAAATATGGACACAACCCTAAGGAGTGTTTAAATGTTAACGTTGTTTAAGTGACTTAAACATGAACATTTTTCGTTCATTGTTTCTTTAGCCACTGAGTGTGCTTGTAATTCTCAACTGGTTAGTGAAATATTCTAAAGAAAAGTTTAAATTTTTTATCCCAAAGGGGGGTTTATCAAAGCAAAATAAGGTGGCTCAACCCGCAGCCAATACCTTAGAGCCCCCAGTGCTCGCCCCCAATAAATACATAAAAGGTGTAACAGGTGCATAGCGACCTCTCTCTAATAATAATAACATAACATACAGTCCACAAAAATATATTAACAAACAATATAATTATATAAAAAAAACCTATTCGCCCGTCGACTCACCACAGCTTAGACAAACGTATAGATGGCGGTTCCAAAACGTTGATTATTTAAGGCCACTAAAGAAAACAAAGAGTAAGAAATTGTTCAATTCCAGCCGCGAAAAAAAGTAAATGGCTCCAAAAGCAGCTAGTAATTACATATACTTAATCCGTTAGATAAAAAAAATGTAAACTTCGACTTTTTGCAGTAGGGATCGAAGTTCCGTAACATCTTTACACTTGTTTACCACGTGAGTTCATTTTCAGTTTTGTATCTTTTTATGGTGTTTGATGGTTCAGCGAAGTATTTGCTCAGCAAAATCCATCTCGATATCATGGAACAGTCTTTTCAATTCATATGCTAAATGTTGCGCTCAGTTTCGGTGTACCATTAGATCGTGTTTGCTTTTAACTTTTTTGACTGCTGTACGATTTTAGCGAAGTCATGAAACATACTTTCACAACGGACTCCTAAATCGAAAGTAGCAAGGAAAGTCAGACTCTCTGCCATTTGATTTTGTCAATTGATGAAGTAGCCTTCTTCTTCATCTTGTAGCGATAATGACTATTCTTAAAGTTTTTGGGAGTATTATTGATGATGATGATGGTTCTTTGCCGGATATTGTTCAGGAAATTAGTACCGTTAAGTACCATCCTTCCATCACGAAAACGATTTAATATAACAACGTCGATCCTGTAGATTTTAGTCGCTTTTACGTCAGGAATGCATACCTTGAGGATATTTAAACCCTCAAACCACTGGGGACGCTGAAAATATGCTGCTGAAGCCCCAGTCGGGCAGGGGTGGAAGAATCAATAAAGAAGTGGACCACGTCGCTCTATCTTTACCTCGAAATATCAGCGAGCGGGGCGCGAAATTAAATAAGCAGGTTAATAGAGGTATACTACATGTCCGGGTCCACTCAATTGACCCATTACTATAAATGATACCTAAGCAAAACTCTACACAAATGGTGTAAAAGTTATGGCGATAGTGAAATCATAGCAGGAACGCTAGCAAAACTAAAAGGTGGCCCAGGAATGTGGCCTCAGGCTAAATCCTGTAAAGACGGACCCATGCATAGTATCACAATGATAAACCACCTTCCTTGGAGTAATCAGCAACTAGCGGCCAGCAACTAACCCTATCAAATAGTACCAAGTTTCTCGGATTTACCATCGATTGTGAACATGAAGGGTGGGTACAGAAAACCTGTATAGCTTTTTATGCCAGTAAGTTAATGTTCGCCAAGAAATTAGGTTCCAGACCAAAGATCGTGCTATGGAGTATGAAGCAGTAGTGCAACCGGTGCTGACGTAAGGCCTTGTAGTGCTGCATTCTCACAAGCAGACGAAAGTTCCGCGCACCGCGTGCGTTGGCGCTTCCGGATCTTGACGCCCTGCCGCACTAGGTGATAGAAAGATACTTAAAAGGGCCTGGTTGTATCCTCGATTTAATTTCGGCGAGAACATTTAGTTCCATAATATATTTCTTACTATTCCTGAAAACTGCAGCCTTGTGGCAGCGTTAATACTATGCGTCAAAGTAGAAGTGACTTATAGAGGCACGAGTACGGTTACATGATAACGGCACAGAAATATACATCTACAGCTCCAGAATACGTTAAGTTGTCAGGGCTGCTAGTATATTACACGTTTTACAGATTTCCACGTCATCGAATTTAGCCGTCATTTTGCGTCATTGCCTTTAGCGAATTAGGGAGTTAGCGCCATATATAAACCACTGCAGAACGATGCGAGACAGCGGTACTGTCTGCTTCTGGTATAAATGCCTAGCTCTAGCTAGAATACGACTAGCCCTCAGAGGCCTCTTTTTTGCTTAAACTATGTAGTTTGTCGAACAAAAGCAGAAACTCCAAAATTCTTTTTGATCTTAGAAATAACTTAGGTTAGGTTGTACTTTACATACAATGTATCATACCCGCTAGCTCAGCTATACGATTCTATGGCACAACCGAGCTTTTATTAGATGCTAGGTACCTGGTGCGCGATCAGAACAATAACAACAATAAAAAAAGGTTTTACAGGCAAACACAGGCTGTAGTTTCATGTCAGTGAAAAGCTTCTCAGCCTGTGGAAGTATAAAAGAGTAATGGAAGAGCTGGTTCAAATTCTGAGCAGATACATTGGGTATCTACAGAAATGGCACCATACGAATCTTTAGTATGTCACTTGCAGAAGATCTGCGGAAGAAACCTAAAAAGTGTTATTCCAAAAACTGTCTAAAGCACAAACTCTATGACATACATACGTATCTGTCAGTACACATACATAGATGACTTCAGCGTTTCAGTTATTGATACATGTGTCTCTATTTGCGTAAAGTTTTTTCCGTTTGAAATCAATGAGAAGTTTGTCACTCAATCCATGAAATATTGAAAGCATTTCTCGTTTGAAATGGAAATATGCGAATGCTATAAAGTAGATTAAACGGAAACAAAAAACAGATCAAATGCTAGGAAAATTCTGACTAATTGCATATGCGTGAGTTATAATGGCACAGTCAAAAGAAAAAATGGAAAATATTGCATTTAAGAAAGAAGTATGGTATATACTTAAGAAAAGAAAATAAAAAACGTGGAAAGCTGTTTTTTATTATGTCGCGCCTGGCTTATGCTTTTACGTGTTTGTAGAAAAATGATATTTTAGAAGTTACAGGCTAGGGCGCGACTTCTTCTAAGCTCTATATACAAGCGTGCATGTTGCATATTTGATTTGTTGTGTACGGTCACCTTTTTCGCAGTACGAAGTTTTATTTCAAATTAAGAAACACCTTATGACGCAAGGTTTCAAGACTGTGACAGATTCCTGCAGGACTGATAGTGGCAACCTAGTAACTGGCGTACAGTGTATTCTTGAGCTGTGAAGGCGCACTTTTCCTCATTACTAATAAGCGAGGGAAGGCGAACCCAATAGCTTAATTGCCGATGACGCCAAACACGTTCCGATGCCCAGCTATGACGACTTGAGAATGGCAATATCCCGACTAAAGAATAACAAGGGGAAGGGAAGCGACGGTCTACCAGTTGAGCTGTTCAAACCCGTAGGTGAAGAGTTGGTGAAAACCATACTTAATAGGAATTCAAGAGATTGATAAACGCAATTCATAGCAAGGCGACCAACAAGGGCTTACTTTGCTGGGTCATGTTATGCAAATGGCGGAAGATACTCTGGCAAAGTATGAGTTTCCATAGACAATTGTATTTATAAGCAGATGGAGATGGATATCTCCACTGAGTAGGGTGACCCCTGTAGAGGTAGACTTTGTCTCCCTTGGTGCTCCAATTCAGTTATTGTGAAACGAAGATAGCAAATGTGACATGTTACAGAACCAATTAGAGATGATAATATGCTCTGTGGTCTTATGTCACCTCAAAATCTAGAAAAACGCAATACATTACTACGAAGTTAGAAGGTAAAACAAGTAAGGAAGGCTAAGTTCGGGTGTAACCGAACATTACATACACAGCTGCAAATTGCTTGCAAAAATTTTAAATAACCTTCTTTTTAAAAGTAGGCGGTGCCACGCCCATTGTCCAAAATTTTACTAATTTTCAGTTCTGCGTTATAAGAACAACCCACCTACCAAGTTTCAGCGCTTTATCCGTCTTTGGTAATGAATTATCGCACGTTTTCGGTTTTTCGAAATTTTCGATATCGAAAAAGTAGACGTGGTTATAGTCCGATTTCGTTCATTTTAAATAGCAATCTGAGATGAGTGGCCCAGGAAACTTATATACCAAGCGTTTTTTTTTTTTTAGAACTCATATAGCATTCTAGATTTACTTCTCTATA